>VYZU01053157.1:14530-54853 GCA_013401355.1 Ceyx cyanopectus | reverse complement strand
TTTTTTATTTTTTTTTTCCTGAAAAGCTGCATATGTCTTTTGTCACTTGTATGTGGAGAACAAAACGCTGTTTCTCTGGTCTCTTACACCCAGTACATCCCAGACATCCCACCAACACCCGCAAACCATCCTCTGCAAAGCTCTGGGGAAGGAGATGCTGCTCTCGGGGGTCCCCACACGGTGTCTCCTGCCTGCCTAGCCAGAAGGGGCTTCTCTGCTCCAACCCTCCTTTGTCCCTCTGCGAAGGTGAATGAGCATGTGAAGCATCCGGGGGGGGTCACATGGTGAGAAAGGGGGGATCTTCTGGAATAATTAATAATTAATATTACCAGTTGGGTTACAGGTGCCATAGAAGAGACACCTGGGTGTATTATCACCAGGCTCAGATGATGCTCTGTGTTCTCAGCTAGATTTAGAGAGGGTTTGGTCACAGTTAGAAGCGAACACTGACGTGCACTCTGGGTTTAAAATACTTTATTTGTATAAGTCTATGAACAGGAACCTTCTCCAGTTGCAGATGTCCCTGCTGGGGGGGATTACATGACCTTTAAAGTTCCCTTTCAACCCAAACCAGTCTGGGATTCTATGAAGTAAAAAATTCCTTCATCTGTGCTGCTGATATGTGTCAATCATAGTCTGCAAATCTGGTTATTCTCCCAGGATAAGAGCTAGTCAAGGGCTGGGAAATCCTGAGGCTAAATTGCTCCAGCTGAATTGCATCAGGAGGGAGGGCAGGGGTGGGGCTCTGAGGAGCCCTGGTTGGCTCAGGTGGGCTTTGATAGCACCTGTGCTCTGGGTGCATGCCATAAATAAGTGGGGGTTAGGCTTAAACCAGGGCTGGCAGGCTGGGGTGAGGGTTGATGCAGTGCAGCAGCATCAGGGTGACAGAAAACAGCCACAGTAAACTCAGATTAAGCCTTGAGTGAGGGGGAGCTGAAGCCCTTTTGCTCTCCCAGTGATGCTCAGTGTGAGGGAGCTTGTGAAAGGGGCTGAGAGGTGGCACATGGACACCAAGCCAGGACCCAGAGAAGCCTCTCAGGAGCCCTTTCCCTCGAGCAGGTCCTTGCCACGGGGAGTCTTGCTGGATGCTGTAAGTATCCATGGCATTTTTGCTTCTGAAAATGTGAGTCTGGGATGAGGTTTGTTTTGGTTTCTTGATGCTCTCTGAATTTTCTGAGCTAATGGGATGATGAATGAGGAGTGGCTGAGGGACTTGGGCTTGTTCAACCTCTGAGAGGCTCAGGGGAGACCTTCTGGCTCTGGCAGCTCCTGGCAGGAGGATGAGCCAGGGGGGTCGGGCTCTGCTCCCAAGGAACAGGACCAGAGGAACCTCAAGTTTTCCCAGGGGAGGTTGAGGTTGGAGCTGAGGAACAATTTCTTCCCCAAGTGGCTTATTTACATGACCTGCTTGACCCAGGATGGTCCTACCAAGGGCTGCTAGAAACCCTGGGTGCAGGGGGCTCAAAGCTGCCAGTGTTGCTCAGTACCCATGTCCTTCATCACCACGTGAGGTGTTAGTGCAGTTTCTGCTCCAGATAAATTCCAATCTGAAGGCAGATATTTTGCATCTTTCCCAGACAAAGGTTTGTTGTTTTGTTGGGTTTTTTTTTGAACACCTGGCTTTTGGAGATAGAAAAAACGCCAGGATAGATACTCTTCTTCATAACTTATTTGTACTTAGAATGCAGATAGAGCCTCTGTGATTGGAGCCGCTTTTCCGTGCGTTGCCTTCCCAACCAGCCAACCCCTGTGACTTGGTTTGAGCAGCTGCTGGAGCTGGTGATGGGCACGGCGTGTTCCACCTGCTGCTTCCCCACTCCCTGGCCTCAGGAGATGCTTCTCACTTCGCCCTTCCAGCGCTGGTGCTTTCGTTCCCTCTCCGCAGCTTTGATGCTTCTCACTCTGGTGAGTTGCACTCGCTCACCTCTTGCTTCAGCTGCTCTGTGCCAGGATTAAGCTGCTAAAATTTGAGTGCAGAATGTCACCCTCGGATGCCACAGTGGTGTGGCAAGCACTCCAGGTCCCTGGGTGCCAACTGAGCAGCAGCTTCTGCTGGGAAATGCCTTTCCCACGGACACTGGGAGGCTTTGTGAAGCCCACAGGGGTGGGTGAGGGGGCTGTGTCTGCTCTGGAATTGCTCAGCAAGGATGCTTTCAGCTCGGGGAGGGAAGAGTTCTCTGCCTTCAGCTGTATTTGAGGGCTTGCACTTCATCTCATCTTCAAGCCTGATTAAATCACAAAACAAGAAGCCAGCAAACTGCTCTGTGCTTAATGCACTTGCACCTAATGAAAAAGCTTGGAAGCAATCTAAAGGAAAAAAAAAATTTTTGAAGAATGATTCTTTCCCCTTCTCCCTACGATGGGTTATTTTAATATTGGCAGCCTAAGCACTGAATGCAGAGTGCTAATCTAACTCTTATCCCACAGATAGCTGAGGCTGAAGTTCAAGCTGTCGATCTGAGCAGGCTGGAGTTCAGTGAGACGTTGCTATCGATTGCTGTCCTTTGCTAGGAACACATTGGAGATGATGGGGAATGCTTTGTTGGGTGCTTGCTTTGAAAAACAGGTTGATATTCCCAGCAATTTCAATCCACTCTGCTGTTCCAGGGAGCTTTTTTCTGTTTAAACCCACCCCATGCTGAAAAATCCTCACTGCTGTGACCACTCGGTGTGCAGCTTCCCCTGGGGACGTTTTTGCTCCATCACCAGCACTACCCACAGCCACGGAATCAAAGCAGCAGCTCCACAATTTCCACGTGGGTTGCACTAATTGGCAGCATCAGAATCTAAATCAGTTGAAGGAGCAGACCCAGCTGACACCCCTTTCCCCCCTGCAAGCTGAAGTCACCTCTGTCTCCTTGCCCTGATGCTGGTGAGGATCTGGACAAATGTGACCCCTTAGGGTCAGAAGACCCCAGTGTGAGTGTTCCCCCAGGACAGCTGCCCGCTGAGGCAGGGTCTGTGCTGTCTGGCTTTGACACCCCCTGGCTCCTGCCCCTGCTGCCAGCCGGGATGGTTTGGGACAACAGTGTGCTCACGAGTGTGCACGGATCCCGTGCAGGTACCCACTCAAACCTGGTTTTAATGTGTAATAAGTTCACTCAGCATTTTGAGTCGTGTCCATTTGAAAGCACTCGGGGCAAGTTCTGACTGCAGAATGACGTTATTGCAAGAATTAAAACCAAAACAGTTTGAGAAAACTGCCTTTTTTATTTTTTTCCCTTTTTTCTTTCTTTCTTTTTTTGCTTGGAGACAAAACTTTTATTGCAGCAAATGGAAATAAAATCAATATACATGGAAATGACTTGCATTTTGGGACCCTGGGTATTGTTGATTTAATACTATTTATTTAACGGCTTGGCAAACGTGTGGTTTGTCTGTCTCAATAGATTTATTCTTTTTTTTTTTTTTTTAAGGAAAGGATAATGTTTTATAGTAAACAGTACAAAATTCGAGCGAAGGCATCTTAATCAACTCCTATAAAAATTAGATGAGCGATTGAACATGTCAGGAGCTGAAGTTGTGTTTTATCATGCCAGTCATATTAATGCTGGAGCTTCTTTTGTGATGCCTTCGTTAACATTCACGAGGGTTTCAGTGCAGGAATGTGCTGCTCTTCCTGGGGTTTCCTCCTTCCAAACCTTCCTCAGCTCCTTAGGTGGGTGATTAAACAGAATTTTTGTTTTTTTTTTATTTTTTTTTAATGTAAGCATCTGTGACACCTCATTATCCTGAATTTCTGCCTTATCCCAGGTGCTTCCTTTGCAATTTTTCTCTGATAAGGAATAAACCCACTGTATTTGCAGGGAAAAAAACTTGGATGAATCCATCTGGTATCTCAGGGCACCTGAGGCTGTGGCCACCTGGCCAGGGTTGGGATGAGACCTCATCTCAGAAGCATTTAGGCTGGGAAAAAAAAGATATTAAATAGAAGTTCACCTGGCTGTGTGTTGGCCAACCCTTCCCTGGTGGGTTAAAATCCCCCTGGGAGGGCAGAGTTTGGAGCTGTGGCATTTAAAAGGCAGTGAGTGAGCTGAGATTTTGAAGGATAAATTAATTTTTAGACCCCGTGCCCTTGATGATGGGAGCAGGGACCCCTTGTGATGAAGCCCCACGGGGTTGTGGAAGGGTCCCTGTGGCATCTGCTGAGGGTTTTATTCCCATTTCAGTCCCAGGAGGCAGGCTGGCATCCCCACTAAAAGTGAGGTGGAATAATTTCTTCTTTCATATTTTTATTCACACAAAAAAAAGGTGCTCTGGAAGATCAAGCAGCTGCCTTCAGTGGAGAAACCTGACAAGAAATCTGGGGATGAAGGTCCCTTTGGCTTCCACAGCTCTGCTAACAGCCCGAATGACAAATAATGAATCTGAATGAATACATTTGCATTCCTATTTATTGGAGGCAATCTTGACGTGTCCCGAAGCAAGAGAGGCTTGGCGTGGTGAAAAAGAGAAATTAAGGTGACATTGGTAATCAAAGCAGTGGCTTCCTGATGGGATGTGTCAGTGCTGGGGGCAAATCCAAGGCCTTTGGTAGAACTTCTGTGTGAAATTAAATCCTCAAACCCCCCCCCGGCATGGTGGGGTTGGCAGGACCCTCTGGGGATGCTCTGGTGCCACCCCCCTGCTCCATCCAGTCACCCAGCAGGGCAGTGTCCAGGGGGGTTGGGATCTCTCCAGAGGAGACTCCACAGCCTCTCTGGACACCTTGGGACAGGCTCCCACAGCCAGAAAATAAGTTTATTTTCCTGTTCAGATGGAACCTCTGAACCCCAGGGGTCTCATCCTGATGGCACAGAGATGCTCCAGCCCCTCAGCATCTCTCCAGCAGCTCCTGGTCTCTCTTGATCTGGGGAGCCCAGAACTGGACCCAACACTCCAGAAATGACCTCCTTAGGGCAGAGAGGGAGGAGAACCTCCCCTGACCTGCTGGTCCCAAGCTGCTTAATCCAGCAAGTGCTCTCAGCCCAGCAGCAGGTGTCTGCTCTGCTGCTGGGGATAAAGTCTCTGTGTTTTTTTGTTGAGCCGAGTCTGAATTTCAGATTCCACCCTGGCTGGGTTTCGTGCTCTGTCAGGTCCCGTATTGTTTGGATGAGCTGAGGCAGAAGGTGGGCTCCTTAACTCCCAGCCTCAAGCTGTGGGAGAATCTGCTTCCCCGTGCTTGCTGCGGGAGGTGGTTGAATTCTTTTTCCAAGGCTGAAATGAGATACCAAAGGTAATAGCATCCCTGCTTCTTGAAAAGACAGAGTCAGCTCCTATCAGGCTGAAGAGAGCATCAACTGCATCATTTCCCCTGCTCGCTTGTGGTTACTCAGCTGCCTTTGTCAGGGGTAATTTATTTATTTTTTGTCGAGTGGTTCAGATTTTTTTTTTTTTTTTTTTTATACCCTACCACACGCTCCCTTGTAATTCCTGCTCTTAGGAGATCCTGTGCTAAATTATGGATAAACGCCCACTTCATCTGCACTGAGAGGCTTCTAAGTTCTCTGAATGAAATTTCTAGGGGTGAATTCTTGTGTGTTTAACTGGCATTTGACAGGATTTACCTTTACAGCCTCATCCCAGCCCATAAAGTGGATATAAACATCTGTCCGTTTCCAATATCTCGTGCAGGGAATGACATCGAGGGGAGAGAAACTGCGTTTGGCAGCTCTGATTTAACTTCTAACTTCCCCCTTCTCCTTCTCATTTGCTTTTATTTCCTTCTGCATTTGCCTCTTTATTGCCTCGGCCTCCATCTCCTCGGTGCCGTGGGGATGGAATGGGCAGTGGATGGCAGCCATTAGCTGGGTTTCTTAATGAGCAGGTTCTCAGATGGTGGCAGTATAAGACATTAAATAGAATGGCCTCTTCTGCTGGGAGTTCCTGGGGCTCCTCTCTGGTGCCTCAGAACCAGGCAGGATGATTTCTGCAGCTCCTCACCTAGGAATCTGAGCTGCTGGGGAGAGCACGGTGCTGCAGAGAGGCACTGGGAACACACTGAGTTTAGAAATACAATGTCCAGCAGGAGCAGGGCAGGGATTGTCCCCCTGCACTGGGCACTGGGGAGGCTGCCCCTCAAATCCTGGGGTCAGTTCTGGGCCCCTCACTCCCAGCAGGACACTGAGGGGCTGGAGAAGGGACACGGAGCTGGGTCAGGGGC
Source organism: Ceyx cyanopectus (assembly GCA_013401355.1). Taxonomy (NCBI): domain Eukaryota; kingdom Metazoa; phylum Chordata; class Aves; order Coraciiformes; family Alcedinidae; genus Ceyx; species Ceyx cyanopectus. Next base: position 48,711 of record VYZU01053157.1, on the reverse strand, counting down.
TGGAGCAGGAGTGTGGGGAGGAGCAGCTGAGGGACCTGGGCTGGTGGAGCCTGGAGAGAAGGAGGCTCAGGGGAGACCTTCTGGCTCTGGCAGCTCCTGGCAGGAGGTGCAGCCAGGGTAAAATCCATCATTTTTATCACTTTCTTAGCAGTAGATCAGTATTTGACCTGGCATCAGTTAGAGCAGCCAGCATGCAGATACCTGAGTCAGGAGGTCAGCTGAGTCTTCAACCCCCAGGTGAGTTTTCCTGGTGGGGAGGAGGACCTGAGCGTGCAGATTTCCATCCCTCCTGCACAGTCTGAGCGTGGGGATAAGAACAGATGCTTAAAAGCCCCAAAGGATGGGCGAGGGTGAGAAGGTGCCTCGTCTAGCAAGAAGCTGGGATTTAATGTCCTGAAATAGCAGGATTCCTGCATGCAAATCAGGTTTGTATGGCATCTTCATTCCTGGGCTGGTGTTATGAGGCATACTCAGCTATTTGCCTTAAGCTCCTCTGTTATTTCAGGTTTTAATTTAGAAATTAGGAAGCATTTGCCCTTTTGTTTTGATTCATCAGATAAAAGTGACTCCTATTTGTTGGAACATCTGCACACAGCAGTTCCACAGCATCCCCACCCCTCACCTCCATCAAATACTGTCCAGAATGGACCTGGGAATCACCCAACCTGTCAGTGCTGAAACCCCAGGGTAGGGAGAATGCACAAAATCCTGTTTGTTTTTGTCTCAAAAGTCAGACAGATGTGTCTGGGCTACCAGAGCGTGGGTATTCCCAAGGGAAAGGAGCTCTGGTCTCACCAGGGTGGCCCATGTCAGGCATCCCTCATGGAAGCAGCCCGAGGAAGATGCTGGGTGATGGAAAATCTTGTCTGTGACTGGGGTCCAAAATAGATTTTGCCTGAGGAAATACCTAGAGAAATCTAATAACCACTGGGCTGTGCTTCTCAGTGAGAGCATCCAGGCCCCTCCTGCAGAAGCCTTTTTGCTTTCTGAAGCTGTGTTATCCACTGCCTGGGGCAAGGGGACAGACTGTGATGTTGTCTCCTCAAGTTTGGGTGGCTGCTGGTAGGAAATCAGAATCCTCAGACCAAAAAAAAAAAAGAATAAATCAGGGCATAAATGTAAAGTGAGCTGGTTTGGGGAGAATGGGAAGGTGGAGCTGGGACCATCCTGACCCCTGAAAGAGATGGCACAGCTTGGGAGTAAAAAATCAGTGGGAAAATAATGGAATTTTAATTTATTTTTCTTTTTTTCCCCTCCAAATCATGGCACTCCTGGTGTATCCCAGCGAAGCCAAGGAGCAAAAGTGTGGCCAGGACAGAATGAGCAAGGAGCTGAGGGGATAAAGGTAAATCCCTTGGGTTACTTAGCAAATTTTCCAGCAAATCTTTGTTACCCCACAGTGCCCTTCAGGGCTGCTCTGCCACTGGGACCCCCTGGGTGATCACCCGTGTTCCCTGCTCACTGACAGGGTGTTTTTTTGGCTTTTAGGTTTGTCTCAATCACTGAAAGGTCAATAAGCTGCTCATTTATTTGCAGAGCTAATGGCTCACTAAGCTGACAAATCTTGCACCTCTCAGTGCTGCACCATAATGGTCTCTGGCAGATAAACTTGTGCGTGTTAATAGCTTTTTAAGGGGAGTTTAACCTCTTTTTTTCTCCCTTTATTTCCTTATTTTTTCCAAATCTGCTTTTTTTTTATATAGTCCGTAGCCATCCTGTTTCACTCTAAATCTTACAAATGTCAGTAAATGTCCCAAATTAATCTTTTTTCAGTTGCCATCCAACTGGACTGTTATATTTGGACAGTTCATTCTGAAGAATGAAGGGATGATGTTGATAAAAAAACCCCGAACGAGATGTATCTTATTTGACAATCCTCCTGAAGCTTCTTCAGGTTATTAGGGATTTGCATCTTAAAAAAACCACCAAAATCAAACACGGGTGTAGGGTGAAAATAAGATGTGGACAGGGAGGGACTCTGGAGAAACTCATCTTGCTCAAGCTTAATTTAGAGTACACAGAGCCAGAGTTTGGGTAACAGGGTTCCATCACTTGTTTCAAACTGTATTTATCCTCAATTTCCTGATGATGCTTATTAAATAATTATGATTATTTATTGAAAGGGAAAGTGATGCTTCCAGGTGCTGCAGAACCCAAACAGAGGAGCACAGCTCACGGCCTGGAGCAGTTATTGAACCCTCCAGAGACAATGTGGCTGCTGTTTAAAAACAAATTAAATTATTATTAAAAAAATACCCCAAAAACTCCAGTCCAGATGGTCAGTGCTGCCTTATTTAAAGCACGTCTAATTTTCCCACTGGCTTTTGGGAGTTTAAATGCCAATGAACATATTGAGAATTGCAGAGATATTAGAGAAAAAATAATAAATAAATGAAGATGCCTTCAAACTTGCAGCAAAAATAACTCGCAGAGAAATATCACTAAATATTATTGATTTGTAAAAATGGGTCTAAAACTGAATTTTCACCTTTGCACAGTGACAAAATGAGTGTTGAGGAGCAGGAATGTGGTGCTGCTCTCGGAGGGTGAGGGTGGGAGATGGAGATGACAGCTTTGGATGCCTTGCCATGACTTCTACAAATGGATTTCTGCCCAACTGGAGGATCAATTTCCAGAAACTCAGTGTGCTTCTCCTCATCCTAGATAACAGGATTGATTTAAGGAGAAAAAAAAAGAATATGTGAGTTAAGAAGCTTCATTTATGGGCAAAATGTTTCTTTAATGCTTTAACTTAATATACTCCAGGGTAAACTCCAAAGGACCAGGAAGCTTATGGAAAACAAATTGAATTTTTTCAATAGCAAAAGGGAAGCCAATAAAGCTGATCCTGTGTAAAATGAAGAGCTGAAAAGGTGAAAAAAAGCCTATTAATGAGATAACCAGCACTGTGGCAGGTGGAGGTGGAGTTGGTGGGAATTCCAGCAACCTTCAGGAATTCATCCTGATGGAATTTAGGATTATTCTCTTTTTTTTTATCCTGTTTTTTTTAAGCAGGCAACAGGGCAGAGCTCAGACACGTGTTGCACTTCAGCTCCTTTCCAAGAACTCCTCTTTGTCACGGCTGCTCTGCTCACACAGCCATGGAAATCACCAGGGAACAAAGGGACAACTTTTAAACCCAGGACTGATTTTTTACTTTTTTTTTTTTTTTTTCCTTTGAATTAAGCTTGTTTGGCTTTTGCATTAGTCAAGTATGTAAATAGAGATTACTACAGGATTTAATTATTTCTGCCTAGCAGGTGTCTCCAAAGGAATATAATCTGTTGGGTTGCTTTCACACTGTGGGATACTGTGAATTTAAGAAGTGAGAGGAGGAGGGGGAAAAAAAAATGCCTCAAGAGGCTCACGCAGTCAACTCCTTAGTTGGATTCTGATTCATTTTCATTGCTGTATATTGATTTTTAACATATTTTATATCCCCCCCAATGTCACCCCAACAAGACCCTGCTGATGTGCGTGTGTAATTAGGGGTGATGATCACCCCAATTCCCTGTTTGGTAGCCAGGGGTGGGTTCTGATGCCCCCTCTCCTGGGTTTGTGGCCTCTGCAGAGTGGGAGCAGCCCTGTGGTGCATGGCTCAGGGGGTCCCGTGCCTGCCCTGCTGCTTTGGCATGATGCTGGGGGAAGGATTCTGAAGGTCGGGGGAGGAGGAGGAGAGAGGTTTTTCAGCAGGTGGGATGAAGCCACAGACTGAAATCTGACGGGTCTGGGCCAAGGCTGTTGTTAATTAACCATTGCCTGCTAACCTGCTGGAGCTCTGCAGAGCCAAATGCTCTCTCCTAAGGATGGATGGCCCAGATCTGGACACGTCTGCTATTTAGGAAGCAGCACAGCCACTGAGGTCAGCAGTGCTGGGCTCAGCTGGGGAGCAGCTTTGCTGGGTGGATCAGGAGTGATGGGCACTGCAGGGCAGCCAGGGCTCTGCCCTTCATCCCTGGAGGGGTTTCCAAACCCTGGAGCTGTGGTGCTGAGGGCCATGGGGCAGTGGTGCCCTGGCACTGCTGTTATTAATGGTCGGACTTGAATATTCAAGTATTTTTCCAACCTGAAGGACTCTGTGAGTTTAGGAAGTGAGAGGCAAAGCTGCAACAAGGGTGCAGTGCAGTCGAGTTCTCCAACCCTCTCAACTTTCCCTGGTGCAGACACGTCTCCAGTGGTGAAAACACTAGTGAAGAGGCAAGGAAGGAGGTGATAAAACACTGACCTTCCTTTGCAGAAAGCCCATGGATGTTGTGGTTGTGTCTCTGTTCTTAGCCCCCTGAAGCAGCACAGAACACACTTTGCTACCAGTCGCCCTCTTTTCAGCAAGAAAACCCGATTTTTAATCTTCCGTGGGTGACATTGGAGTGCTGAATGCAGGAGAAGCTTTTCTTCTTTAAAGAAAACAAATATAAACCTTCACTGTTTGCTTTTGGAAAGCGATGCTTGCAGCCAGAGCAGCAATTTTCCTCCCTCCAACACAACCAATTCTGTTTCAAAATTTGCCCTTTTCAAAATCCATCTAAATCTCATATTTATTTTTTTTTCAAGGTTTACCTTAAGTACCAATTCTAACCTTGGTCCAGCCACGCTGCATTTGTTTTCCTTGTGTAAACTTCTACTTTCAGAGGCGTTCTTGTAGATACATCGTGTGCTTTGTGTCTGAGCACAATGAAATCTTAAGCTTTTAAAGACGTCCTTAAAAAAAAACCAAACCAAAACAAACCAACAAAGTCAGGCTGAAGAATAAGCCAAAAATGGATCAAATTGGTTATACCACTTAAACAAAAAAAGTGGAGGGGAGAAGAACAAAGCAGCTTGGGAAGTGCTGGGATTTAGAGATCTGGGTGGTTTTTTTTCTGAAGAAAATAACTTACCCTCAAGCATCAGCATGAGAAATAAAAGGTGGTTGTTTAACAAGTGGATCTAATTTGACAAGGTAGGATTAGGACCCAGTTGCCTTATAGTGTTCAGCTGCCTTCCATTGCAGGCAGGTGAGCAGATGGAATCAGAAGCTTCAGCATCAGGGGATTTTGGGCTGGTGGGAGCAAGAAACAAATGTTCAGGGCCAAAACCCCCTCCTGCCTGGAGCTGGGAGGGTGGTACCCACAGCATGGGGCATCCTCAGAGGGAGGCAGATCTGCCAGGTCAGCACTCTGCTTGGTGTTAAAACTGCTGGGGTTTTTTTTTTTGCAGCAGCAGCTGGTGTGGGATGTGGGAATGTAGATAAATGGGAAAAAGGTGGAAGGTTTGAGAAAAGGTTGATTGTGTCACTCAGAGACACAAGTGGGAGGAGGAGGATGGAGAGGAGATGCTCAGACAGAGGGGGAGGAGATGGGGACACAGAAGAGTGGGATTAAGGAGAGATGGAAAAATAGCTGTTCTGCTCAGGAGGGAGATGGACTGTGTGCTCCTGCCAGCATCTTCTGCTGGCCAAAGTTACTGGGGCAGGGAGTGATGCTGCTGGCACCACAGTGCTGGGCACCTCTGGCCAGGGATCTTTCCCTTTTGCTTGAGGGAAATAAGACTTTGCAGACATGCACTTAAAAATATCTACTTAGAAGAGGCTGAGACCATAACGAGGAGGCTTGAAAGACAAGAATTAATGAAATCTCAGTGAAAATGAGCAGGAAATTCAGTGTTGTTTCCAGGCTGAAGCATTGCTCTGACCTGGTCGTAGCTTGTCCTGGAGAAGTGGCACAACCCCTTGTCCCCTGCAGATGCTCTCGATGCTGAAGGTGCAAAAGGCAGTTTACTGCTCGGGAGGTGATGCTGGTACCCAGCTCCCTGCAGGCTTCAGTGGGAGTGAAGATGGAGCTCTCCCAGCAGTGCCAGGTGATGTGCTGCCCCTCCAAGCCTTCAAGATGATTTCTCCTTCAGCCCGTGCCCGGGGGGCTTTGCTGGGGGGAGCTGTGAGCAGCCAACCCCTCGGGGCTGGGTGAAGTGCTCTTGCTCTGCTCTTTGAGCTGCCTGGTGTGTAGGAAAACAGTCATGCTGCCAATGCAAAGCAAGGCTTTTTTCTGGTCAGGTACCTAAAACAAAGATTTTTATTTTATGATTCCTTATCTTGAGGCAGAGAGGAGATAATTCTTCAAATAGCAAATAACCCCGTGAATAAAACCAAGAGTCAGAAGATTTTTAGCAGCCTTTTAACGTTACCCCAGTGTTAGACTTGATGATCTTACAGGTCTTTTCCAATCCAGGCAGTTCTGTGAAGAAACCCTGGGCATAGATGAAGAACAAATATGGAATTTACCATTAGATTTCCATTGGTATTATGATTTTTTTTTCTAGCACCTTGTCTAATTTTGAGTCCTAACTGCCTCACTCTTTTCATCCCCTCCTTCCCTCTCCAAATATCTCTTTTTAGAGGGACTCTCACAGTTCAGAGCACCTGTGGCAAGGGTGGTGGCCGTAGCACCAGTACCCTACTGGTGTTCACTGGTGGGTGAGTGCTCTACCTGATGGGCACCTGAAGCCTGCCCCGTGGTTTTCTTTGCAGAGTGGGGTCCATGCTTCATCTTTCTGCTCCGTTTCCACGGAAACAGGAGGGTTGGCAAAGGGCTGCTGCTGGTTCACGGGGCTGCCTTTGGTTTTCCTGCTGTGATGTTGGTTTCTGTGGCACCCCAGCAGCACCTCGCAGCTGGGAGGGCTGGTTAACACCCACCAGGATCCACCCTGCCCTGGGGAGCATCCGTGTGGAGCTTCCCAGCTTTGGCTGTGATGGACCACAGCTCTGGGGCACCCAAAATCCAGCGTGTGTTTGCTGTGGTGGCAGCAGGATTGGAAAAGGCATCATCAGAGCTCTGGAAAAATGCTCTTTTTTTCTTCTTTGCTGCCCAAGTGGGCAGGTTGGTTTCACCCACTGCAGCTTTCAACCAGTGCTGTCTCACTTTGCACCCCAGCCTGTTTGTTTCACCTTCCTTTTCCACACCAGATTACCAATTCTGAGTGGAAATGGGAATTTTTAAATACCAGTGTTTATTCCAATACCTATTTTATTAAAATATGGAAAAGCTGAATGACCAGGTCAGGTGTCCATGGCAGAATCCATATCCAATCTGGTTCAGCTTAGCTGGAAACTGGGCAGACACAGAACTGAAAGAATATTTTTGAGTTTACATATAAAAGTTACTTATATATTTTAAGTTCTCTTTTCTAGAAGCTGTTACAAAACACCATCATGGGCAGCTTTTTCAGTAACATTAATTTTCCTCTGCTGCACAATACGAGTTCCTCTAAAATTATGGATTTCTTTCTTTTTTTTTTTCCCCTTCAAAAAATATATTGACAATATCTCCAGCTATAAAAAACCCATGATAATGCAGTTGAAGAACTTCATGACTGCTCATTTCCGTGGAAGGGAGGACGAGTGGGTTTGGTTAATGAGAGAGAAAATACAGCCGTGGGAATTAGCTGCTCTGCTGGTTGTGCTCCTGGGGAGTGGGAGCTGCAGTGCCCAAAACCAGCTGGAAGGACAAACCCCACAGCTGAGCTCAGGTCTGCAAAACCCACGTTAAAAAATGCTTTGAGATGGACTCCATCGTGTCTGGGTTTGCTAAAAGAAATTAATTTCAGCAAACTTGCGTTGGAATTGTTGATTGGAAGATGATTGGCTGATCAATATGGTGTCTTAGAGACTCACCTGCTGCCTTGAAATATTTGGGATTTTTTTAATGCTGGGCATATTGGGTGCAATGCCTGATATTTGCATGATATGCCCTTTATTCTAAGAGGCCAGCTGACCTGTGCTCTCTTTCTCCTGAATACATGATGGATTAATTCTTAAGCAGGTTCTGGTTGTTGCCTAAAACAGGTTCTGGTTGTTGCCTTAAACAGGTTGACAAGTTTGTTTGAAGTTTCCAAGCACATTCAGAATTCAGGTGTAGGGAGGTGGACAAATGAAGCCAATCAAACTGAATTCTGAATTATTTGTGCAATTAAACTTTCTGAGTGCAGTTAACATACAATGAACAACTTGTTGTTGTAAATTTATCCATCAGATAATGGCACCAGAGCATCCCCAGAGGGCCCTTCCAACCCCCACCATGTTGGGCTAAGATCATAAACTCTGTGGTTGGTTCAATCATGACAACCAAATATTTTATCTATATTTATTTTATCTAATATTTCTCTTACCAGAGGAATGTTTTTAACCCACACAACCAAACCTCAGGTGCCAGGTAAGCAGACATCCCAGCAAAGAGCTGTTTTGGTTTCCGAGGCACAGAAATAAAGGGATAAAACCCATCTGCTTAGAGGGATGTTTTATTATTCTTGGATCTGTTCTTTGGGCCATTTATTCCTCCTAATAATTGCTACCTTGATTACAGAGGTTACTCGGTGCTTTGGCTCAGTTATGCACGGGTGGATGGCACTTACAGGGTATAAATTAAATATATTATCTTCTTCACTGAGTCTTGGGTGTTTTGTTGTGGGTTTTTTTTCTCCTGTATTTTTATGTCTCGTTTATTCTTCAATGACTAATGCTAAAATTGGAAACCTTTGCTCCCCGTGTCAGCTGAAATCTGCTGCTTGTGAATGCAAATGGTCACTAACCACTTAGCATGTGCAAACATTGATTTCCATTTTAATGCCACGTCGAGGTACGGGAGCGAGCTGCGGATTTTTGATGATTGATTCGAGTTGTAATTATTCCCAACAGAAGATGGGGTGTGTGGCTGGGAAAATGCAGATTGGTTTTGCGTGTAATTTCTTGAGTCGTGTTGTCAGGTGCTTTTATGAAGATACTCTCAGGAAATGAGTCAAATACAAAGATAAGCTGTGCTTGGGGAATGCCTAATTAATAACTACAATCATAATATTTTGGTATAAATATTAAAGGAAGCCTCATTAAAGGAATGCAGAGGCTGGTTGGGTTGTTTTTTTTTTTTAGGGCAGCTTGACTTCAGGAAAGCTCAATCTGTCAAAATAAAAAGTTTTCTGCAAGATCTTTCTTTATACTTCCAAAGTATTTGAAATTAGAGTATTGTATTAGAGTTAATATTGTATTAGAGTCCCCTGAGCCACCTGCTGTGGCTGTGCTGGGATTTGGGCTTTTCACCTCTCTGCAGTTTCCAGGTCCACCTTTGATCTGGGATTATTGGGATATTTTCAGATGAAGCAATCTTTGTGGAATATCTGCTTAAAAGAAGGGTCTGCAGCAGCCCCCTGCTGAAGCTCCACCACATTCCCTTTCCTGGAACTCCGAGGAGCAGTTCAGGTTGATGGTATTAATGTGAGTTTTTCTTCTGAAGGATGGAAGATCTGGTCTTAATTTGATATGTTTTTTAATTTATTTTTTTTTTTCTGAAGGATGGAAGAAGAAAATCTGAATTTTCTGTTGGTTTTCAAAGCTGCCTGGTGTCACTCAAATGAAGGATGGTCGCTCTTCCCAGATGCTTCCTTTTTTTGTTGTCTGGGCATCTTAACCCATGTGTGCTAATCCCCTCTTTTGGACAGAGGATGCTCCTTGGAGGAGCATTTTGTGTTGGTGCTCCCTGAACGACCAGTGCTGTGGAATATGTTGTAGGCACCTCTGANTTTTTTTTTTCCCCTTCAAAAAATATATTGACAATATCTCCAGCTATAAAAAACCCATGATAATGCAGTTGAAGAACTTCATGACTGCTCATTTCCGTGGAAGGGAGGACGAGTGGGTTTGGTTAATGAGAGAGAAAATACAGCCGTGGGAATTAGCTGCTCTGCTGGTTGTGCTCCTGGGGAGTGGGAGCTGCAGTGCCCAAAACCAGCTGGAAGGACAAACCCCACAGCTGAGCTCAGGTCTGCAAAACCCACGTTAAAAAATGCTTTGAGATGGACTCCATCGTGTCTGGGTTTGCTAAAAGAAATTAATTTCAGCAAACTTGCGTTGGAATTGTTGATTGGAAGATGATTGGCTGATCAATATGGTGTCTTAGAGACTCACCTGCTGCCTTGAAATATTTGGGATTTTTTTAATGCTGGGCATATTGGGTGCAATGCCTGATATTTGCATGATATGCCCTTTATTCTAAGAGGCCAGCTGACCTGTGCTCTCTTTCTCCTGAATACATGATGGATTAATTCTTAAGCAGGTTCTGGTTGTTGCCTAAAACAGGTTCTGGTTGTTGCCTTAAACAGGTTGACAAGTTTGTTTGAAGTTTCCAAGCACATTCAGAATTCAGGTGTAGGGAGGTGGACAAATGAAGCCAATCAAACTGAATTCTGAATTATTTGTGCAATTAAACTTTCTGAGTGCAGTTAACATACAATGAACAACTTGTTGTTGTAAATTTATCCATCAGATAATGGCACCAGAGCATCCCCAGAGGGCCCTTCCAACCCCCACCATGTTGGGCTAAGATCATAAACTCTGTGGTTGGTTCAATCATGACAACCAAATATTTTATCTATATTTATTTTATCTAATATTTCTCTTACCAGAGGAATGTTTTTAACCCACACAACCAAACCTCAGGTGCCAGGTAAGCAGACATCCCAGCAAAGAGCTGTTTTGGTTTCCGAGGCACAGAAATAAAGGGATAAAACCCATCTGCTTAGAGGGATGTTTTATTATTCTTGGATCTGTTCTTTGGGCCATTTATTCCTCCTAATAATTGCTACCTTGATTACAGAGGTTACTCGGTGCTTTGGCTCAGTTATGCACGGGTGGATGGCACTTACAGGGTATAAATTAAATATATTATCTTCTTCACTGAGTCTTGGGTGTTTTGTTGTGGGTTTTTTTTCTCCTGTATTTTTATGTCTCGTTTATTCTTCAATGACTAATGCTAAAATTGGAAACCTTTGCTCCCCGTGTCAGCTGAAATCTGCTGCTTGTGAATGCAAATGGTCACTAACCACTTAGCATGTGCAAACATTGATTTCCATTTTAATGCCACGTCGAGGTACGGGAGCGAGCTGCGGATTTTTGATGATTGATTCGAGTTGTAATTATTCCCAACAGAAGATGGGGTGTGTGGCTGGGAAAATGCAGATTGGTTTTGCGTGTAATTTCTTGAGTCGTGTTGTCAGGTGCTTTTATGAAGATACTCTCAGGAAATGAGTCAAATACAAAGATAAGCTGTGCTTGGGGAATGCCTAATTAATAACTACAATCATAATATTTTGGTATAAATATTAAAGGAAGCCTCATTAAAGGAATGCAGAGGCTGGTTGGGTTGTTTTTTTTTTTTAGGGCAGCTTGACTTCAGGAAAGCTCAATCTGTCAAAATAAAAAGTTTTCTGCAAGATCTTTCTTTATACTTCCAAAGTATTTGAAATTAGAGTATTGTATTAGAGTTAATATTGTATTAGAGTCCCCTGAGCCACCTGCTGTGGCTGTGCTGGGATTTGGGCTTTTCACCTCTCTGCAGTTTCCAGGTCCACCTTTGATCTGGGATTATTGGGATATTTTCAGATGAAGCAATCTTTGTGGAATATCTGCTTAAAAGAAGGGTCTGCAGCAGCCCCCTGCTGAAGCTCCACCACATTCCCTTTCCTGGAACTCCGAGGAGCAGTTCAGGTTGATGGTATTAATGTGAGTTTTTCTTCTGAAGGATGGAAGATCTGGTCTTAATTTGATATGTTTTTTAATTATTTTTTTTTTTTTCTGAAGGATGGAAGAAGAAAATCTGAATTTTCTGTTGGTTTTCAAAGCTGCCTGGTGTCACTCAAATTAAGGATGGTCGCTCTTCCCAGATGCTTCCTTTTTTTGTTGTCTGGGCATCTTAACCCATGTGTGCTAATCCCCTCTTTTGGACAGAGGATGCTCCTTGGAGGAGCATTTTGTGTTGGTGCTCCCTGAATGACCAGTGCTGTGGAATATGTTGTAGGCACCTCTGACCTGTCCAGACCAGACTAACGTGAAGTTGACTCTACCCAAAATCTGCAATTCCATGTCACTGGAGTAACCAGCCATGGAGAGCCCCTGGGCTTGGCTCTAACTCATCCCAGAGCGTGTGGGTTGGGGGGGTTCATCACTGGCCAGCCAGCTGGACTTATCCTCAGTGTGGAATGGATTTTGGACGCACATCTGAGATCCTTTTTCTTTTGTTTGAAGATCTCCTCTCACCATATTTCATCAGAGATCCTTGGTGTGCATTGAAAACAGCTTATAATTTTTTTCTGATTACAATAGACCTTGCCTTGGAAAAAAAAAAAAAGTGTTTTATTTTGAATATTTGCCACTGATATATAAAATCTGGGGGTTCTCCCAACACATTTTACCCCAAACTCTCTCCACTCTGGGACCCTCATGGGTGAACCAACCTCTTCTGATGGGGAGAGACCTGGGGGTTCCTCCCCCACCCCACCAGACCGCTGCAGCAAGAGCCACCCAGGCGCAATTAGAGGATGTCCTTTAATTAAAAACTCATCTCCTTAGTGTCTTCAGCTGCTCTCCAGGGCCCCCTGAGCAACTGGAATGCACGGAGGGTTTTCTGGGGACGGTTGTTAGCGATTGTCATGGGTTGGAGATGGAGGAGATAATTGTGTTAGGAGAATGGATTGGTTTCCTCGCTAATCACAGCCAATTTGCCCTGGGTTTATTAACTAGGAATTGTCATTTCAGACCCAGTGAAGTAACGCAGAGAAACAGATAAGAACTTTATCAAGTAATTCAATATATCCCATGCTTATAATCTCCTTTGTGGCAAGATTGGTGTAATGTGGAGTATTACAGCTTGAATAGAAGATTCTATGAAGCTATTAGAATTAATTTCCATCATCAGCTTTGTACTGAATTTTTTTTTGGGGGGGTAAAATCGTGGAAAAACATGAACAAAATTTTTTTTTTTTTTTTTGGTCCAGGTTTCAATCAATATTTCTGGGTGGTCTGGTGAGAATTTTCCACTTGAGGCTTCTGTAAAGAGTGCTGTATGGATCTGTATGAGGCACTAACTGCTCCTTATTCCATCGTTACAGCCAACATCACACCCACAACCAGAATTTCTCCTGGGAAATCTTAACCTGCCCAGTCTGTAGTGAGGTGGATGAAGAGAAGGCAAGGAAAGGGAGAAAAGAAGGAAGGATTCCTAAAAATAACAACTCTAACCCATGGAGGTGAGAATTTACTCTTTACTTTGCATCAAAAGCCCAAGCCTGGTTTTTAAATGCTGTTGGGCAGGAGCCAGGAAATACCAAAAATATTAAATATATATAACATAGCTTCCTGGTGCTGTTATTTTGCTGTTAACAACCTAGGTACGCTAAATTATTCTGTGCTAATTATGAGGCTTTGTAGGCAAAGGAGGTTCTCCATTCGAGGCTACCAAATATTTTGGGGATGCTCAAATAAAACCTTGACATCTGAATCCCAATGGGAGGGGAAGGAATGCACAGTGCCAGTTCCTTCTAGTGTTAAAGGAAATGCATTTCTTTATTCATTTTTTCTTATTATAAGAAATAAATAAATTTCCTGGGAGGACTGCACTGTACATGTGTGAGATGTCTCTGCAGTTAGAAGTCCTCAAGCCTGAGGAGACCTGGCTCAGACTGGGTGTTTCTGGCCAGCAGGCATCCCAAGGAAGGAGAAACCACGAGATTAAAATTAATTGATAAAATAATTTATATATATATATATATATCTCAAATAATATATTTTTTATTTATAAATTAATATAAATTATATCATAATTTATATATATTAAATAATAATATAATATTATAATAAAGTGTTAAAATGACCTGGTGGAATTAAAAAATAGTTTTAAAAAAAATCTATTTTAGGTTGATAATCAGAATTTTATAGATTAGGAGCTGGTGAAAAGGGGAGGAACTTTGTTCTGCATGAACTTTATTTCCAAAATCCTAATACTATGCTTAAAATGAGCCAGTCTGTGGTGCAGAAAACCATTTAGCACATTCTTCTCCCTCTCCTCAAGACACCCATCACCAGCCTCTGCTTCATCTGTAGCTGGGATTCCTGGGGTGAATGGGCAGTAGGTGCAGACTGGTTGAGGAGCAGTGTCTGTCTGTCTGTCTGTCTGTCCCACACCTCTGGGTGGACCAGGATTTGTCCCTTTCCCCAACAAGATTTTGGGTTAAGGGAAAATAATGTATTTAGAAAATTGGTAAATACAGTAAACGAAGGCAAAGTGAATTGAAAAGGCAAGCAGCAAATGAACTTTTAAATGAATTAGGCTTCCTTACTTGCTAGAAACAGCAAATGGAAGAAAAATTGCATATATATGTCTATAGATATATCTCACAATACGCATTTTTTTTTCCAGTGGTGAGATGCGAAGCACAATCTGCAAATACCTAAGGAAAAATAGGGTCAGTTTTGGATTAGTGGGTAATGATGCAATTGTTAATAAATTGTGCTTTGTGTGGCTGTGTAGCAGATTTTCAGCAAAACATTCCTGGAGGTATATTTATGCATATTGAACATGGAAGAAAACACGGGTTTGGTTTTTTCCATAAAAAAAAACCAACCTATTTTGCCCTGTAACACTCTGGATATTTCTACAAGGAGCAAATACAGTTATTTTGAATATTATCACTGAAAAGCCACTGGCAGGCTGGATTTGCATACGACTCTGTACCTGCTGGAAATAACTTCTCCCCCGTTCTTACCAGACAAGCAGCTGATTCTTGTGCTCAGTCAAACCAGTGTGAAGAAAATAAACTTTCAAGTGCAATTCAGACAGCGAGTAACGTGCTCCTTGTAGCCTCTGCTCCTGGCACCCTTTCAGTTCAAGTTGTTTGCAGCTACAGAGCCCGTAATCACTCCTGAAGAATTATATTTTGCACGGCTCCTTCCAGTCTACAGGGTGGCTAATTTCCATCCTCCCAACAGCTGTGGCCCACGATGAATTTTCCCCAAACATATTTTTCAAATTAAGAGCTGTAAAAATGCAGCTCACGTCAACCTGCTTTGCATATTGCTTTGAATAATGTAGCAGGCCACTTAATTATACATACACACAGATAACATGGCTAAATATAGAAGCTCTCTGCTGGAGGTTTATCTTGGGGAAACTCACAAAATGCCACTGAAAACTGTTGTGGCTTAGCTCAGGATCCTGCCCTGGAGATGGTCCCATCTCCCCATTTCGATGGTAGCACCTCTGGAGCTTCCAGGAACCCACCTGTGGCTCTGGCAGGAGATCAACTCCTGTCCACAGTAGACCAGAGGAAAATCCCATGACTCCACCCCGTTGGTGGCACCTCAGTTTCTGAGGTTTTTGTGTTCTGGAGCAGACTGTGTGGGATGAGCATCCCCTGGTACCTCAGCATCCCATCAAATCCCTATCTCAGCCCACTCCCCACTCAAACCCTTTTCTCCTGGCTCGTTCTTTCAGATGGCCAAGGTTTCCTTTGGTGTCTATCCCAGCTTGTGATCATTTCCATGTCTTTACAGAATCCACTGCTTGGGAATGTGAACTTTAACTCTGTCCCCGTGTCTCCTGTGCTTTGGAATCCACCTTTCTGGGCTGAGAA
Source organism: Ceyx cyanopectus (assembly GCA_013401355.1). NCBI lineage: Eukaryota > Metazoa > Chordata > Aves > Coraciiformes > Alcedinidae > Ceyx > Ceyx cyanopectus. Next base: position 33,285 of record VYZU01053157.1, on the reverse strand, counting down.
ATGCATCCTGTAGCTGAAAGTTCCCCATTCACCTCGCGTTCCTGTTCTGCAATGACACGGGGTAAGTGCTGAGATGTCAGGAGTAATTGCTTTTTTTTTTTTTTTTTTGTTAATGTGTGCCCAGCTCTGTTGGTGAATAACTGAAAATTAAAATTCCAGCTTGCTAGGAGCGCCAAGCTTGAGACTATCACAAAAAAAAGCTCATTAAACTTGCATGCTGCCAATTGAAACAGCGCAGGGCAGGGAATCGGAATTCCACATAAGTCTGGCTCTTTTTTTTTGGTTGTTGTTTTGTTTCTTTTTTCCCTTTTTTTTTCCTTTTTTTTTTTTTTTTTTTCAAAGTATTCCAATCTAAATGCAGTTTTACATCAGCGTGGAAGATGCCACAAGTAATACTGATGCTAGAAGCCAACCAGGAGGCAGGTTGAGCTGGTAATGGGGTGGGTGGGTAGCTGTTGTATTCCGTGCAGTAAAATGCTGGCTTAGTGTGCAATTTAAAATGGATGAATCCCAGAAAATCACTGCTCAGAGTTAAGCCTCCTGGTCTGCTCTGGTTTGTTCTGCTTCGACCTTTCAGACCCTGCTCTCCAGCTTGTAACAGGTGCTCTGCTCCTCACTCAGACAGCCTTTTGTTTTTCTTCATCAGCAAAATATGCCCTTAAATAAAGATTTCCGATGTAACTGTAATCCTGTCGATTTAAAAGCAAATTGGGAGCTGCTTACTCCAGGAACAGAAATCCCCAGTGGGCATTCTGGGCTCTCTGTGGGTGTGTTTCTTGCTTTACAGACTCCAGGGATGACTCAATCTCTTGTTCCCTGCTTCAGACACTTTTATGTGACCCTGCTGCGGGCTTGCAGCTACCAGAAATATTAGCATCAAAGGAGGAACAAATCTACCCAAATTAAGGCTTTTCACAGGTAGCCTGATAACCTAGAAATGCATCAGCTACACTGATCATGAAATGCACTCTTTACTAGATAGTATTGCCCAAAAAAAGCCTCTGAGTCAAACCAATTCATGTTTAATTTCCTTGGGACACATGTTTGGATGATCATCTGCATTTTTAATTCCCTATCTTACGCCTCTCATCCCTGTCCTGCTATTCTGAGGTGTTACAGAGTGATGCCCAACCCTTGCAATGAATTCTGGACAGTAATTCTGAAAGGGAAAAAAAAAAATAAAAAGCCAAATATTGCTGTGCTTTTGTGCTGTCTTTGGCATGGGCTTAGTGATAAGCATTTTTAGCAGCAACTGAAAATAAGCTTTGTCATTCAGCAGGCTCTCAGACCCTGCAGAACTGTTCTCTCTCTCTTGTCCATCACATCTGGACATGACTAAGCCAAGAATCGGGGCATGACTTCCCTTTCCTATCCCAAATCCCACAACAGAATCCTCCTGTCAGAGAGATTAAACGAGAAGCTTGTAGCTCATAAACCGTAAGGCCACTCTCAAGGGAAATGTCCTGTATCCATAAAAATTCAGTGTATTGCTGCTGCAGGCTGGATTCTGCTTCAAGCAGCTGCTTCTGTCCCTCACCCTGCCTTGCTCTGCTCACATCCCTCATCCTTGGTCAGCAGCATCCATCTGCAGCTGCTGGGGATGTGGCTTTATCAGTTTCTCCTCTCGATGAGGTTGGTTCTCCCCATCAGGATTGGGTTCTGTTGGTCCTGCCCCACACGTGCCTGAAGATGCAGCAAAAGTCAGCCCAGCCCTCTGGAAAAGGGTAATTTTTTTACTCCATAAAGTAATTTATGGAGAGCAAAACATGGACACGCTGTTTCAAACAAATCTGTTCATCTAGGAGGCGAGCAAAGAACTCTGAGAATTAGATGCTTTGTGTAAAACGAGATATTTAGACATTTGTTATTTACAAATAATTAGGGAAACAAACTGCTTCTTAATCAGTTCAGCTGCAAGTACTTCTTAAAGTTCTGGTTTTTTTGCTCTGTGTGTATTTGGGTTTTTTTCTGGCAGATCCTGAATCACATGAATTTTTCCCTTATACCCCCTCCCACATCGTGTGAGACTTTTTTTTCTTTCCTGAGTGCTCTCTATATTTTGATATATCACTTTTTTTTCTGAAGGAGGTGGGCTGTCTATTCTGCAGGCAGTAAAGAATTATCAGTCTCACGAGTGAGAAGCATGTAGTGACTTGAGGTATTAAATCCAAGTGACTGATAGAGGCTGAGGTGGGGTTTGGACCTGCAGACCGACTGAATCAGGGGCACTCTGGGCTCCAGTGGCATCCTGAAATTTCCAGAGATGATGTGTGTATGTGACCAGTGAGTGTCATGATTCCATCCCATGTATGTCATATTCAGTATAAAGCTGAGAGCTTTGTATTTATTTATATATATATATATAATTTTATTGTCATTATTTTCACTAAATCTCTTATTAATATATATATTATAATAATTAATTAAAAAATATAAAATATAATAATATTAATTTCCAATCCTTTGGTCTGGAGCACTGCTGAGGTTTGGATGGATGGGATCCAAGCAGCAGGGTCCACAGTGAGGTTCTGGATGAGTGGCCTGTGGTTCAGAAGTGGTTTTTGGGCAGTGCCAGAGCAGACCTGGCTGTTTGGTATAAAATGCTGCTCCTCTAAGTATGAAGTGTTTGAAATCAGCAGTCGCTGCTTTTGATCTATTCTTGCCTACAGGAAAAGAGAAAAAAAAAAAACCCAACCTCTTAGGCAGTAAAAAAAATGATATGAGGAAAATTACCATTTCTGGTAGGGTTGATCTCATTTCCTACCAGAGAAAGGATCAGAACAGAGATAAAATGCCCCCCAACAGGGTACCCCTGGTCTTGCCCTGGGGGTGACCTGCTCAGCTCTTTGACCCTCCTGCAGCACACAAAGGCTGGACAGCAGGGTGCAAATGGGATGAGTTCTTCGGGAGCTGAAGGGAACATTTAGAAGCTGAAAAATTAGAAGTATGATGAGTGGTAGTAACAGTCTTCATACTTGTGACTGTTCAAATGCAGGGGATGTGGTCTGGCTTGACTTCAAAGTGTTTGGCACAGTCTCCCTCTGCATCCTCACAGTTAACTGTGGTCTGGACTGGGCAGTGAGGTGGGTTGGGCACTGGCTGCAGGACAGAGCCCAGTTGGAGGTCTGTGCCCAGTGGGGTACCCTAGTGGTTGATACTGGAACCAATACTATTCAATATATTAATTAATGTCTTGGATGAGGGCACAGAGTCACTGCCAGCCAGTTTGCTGGTGGCACCAAGCTGGGAGCAGTGGTGACACATCAGAGCTGAGATGCCATCCAGAGACCTGGACAGGCTGGAGAGCTGGGCAGGGAGAAATGCAATGAAATTTAACAAGGGCAGGAACAACCCCAGTGACCAGCACGGTCTGGGGACTGAGCTGTTGGAGAGCAGAGCAAGGGAAAGGACCCCTGGTTGGTGGCACCAGGTTGACCATGAGCCAGCAATGGCCCCTGGTGCCCAGGAAGGCCAGTGGCACCCTGGGGTGGATCAGAAGGGGGTGATCAGTAGCCCATGGTGGGCTGTGTTTCTGCCCTAGCAGACAAATGCAGTTTGCATCAAGCAGAAACAGAGACACTCTCAGGGTATTAATATGGATGAATTGCACCCACGTCTGTACAGGGAAAACCTCACACCGAGTGCCTGAAACCTGCCTCTTTAAACCCTGATGGATCTGTATGTGGAAAGCATGAAGGTGATTAAAATCCCCTTGGAAATAATCCTGCTAATAAGGATAAAACAGAGCTGAGCTCGTTTATTTCTATGCAAAACTTGTGGGGTTTTCACAAGGTCTGGATTGATGAGATGTGACAGAGGGAACCACTGCTCTGAAGTGGTTGATTCTGGGATTTGACACCTCATTTATGGACAGGTTTATGGTGTGTTCACCTATCAGGGAGACGTGGCCTCTGTGGGGCCAGGAACCCACCTGTGAGCATCACTGGCTGCCCACCCATTCCCCAGCCACCCAGGGATTTGACTCTCCTGCCTCTTGCCTGCTCCTCATCCTTGAAGGTGATAAGTGGGGCTATGAGCTCGTAGCTGCCACGGGGGTTACTCTTGGTTTCTGGACTCACAATCCACTTTGTTCACCTCAACAGGTATTTTTTTTTTCCAATTGAATTTATTCATTTACAAGGGAAGTGCATGACTCGATGATCAAACAGTGCCTCTCTCCGACCCAGTAATGAATTATTTTTCAGAGTTTACCCTTGAAATTTCTCTGCAGTCAGAACTCTTCGAATGCCAGTTATTTTAGAAAGAGCTAATAGTGAAACCCACCCATTACTGATGCAACAGATGGTCTACCCAGTCCCAGAGCTGGGAGAACTCACACGTCAACTTTTATTCTTATTTTTTCAGCTGTGTTTGAACCTTTGGTAGAGACACGGGGAAGAAGGAGACCTGCAAATGCAGAATCCCTCTGCAGCTGTAGCTATCTTTGGAAATTAGTCTTCCATTTGGTTTTGCCTCTGTCTTTTAATAAAACATTTTGACTTTTCAGTGTGTTTTTTGTTTTTTTTTCCTTCAGACAAACGCTTTGATATTCAGCAGCGCCCCGAGTTCCGCGGGAGGCACGTCAGAAAGTCAGGAATCAGCCTCCCTTGCTGCCGTGTCACCGTTTATGAGCATCTCTCCCACCCTCCTCTCTGCTTGATAGTTTGGTGTATATTTAAACTTTCATCAACATAAAATCAGCATGATAAATCTGTGATCATCTGCATGTCATTAGCGCATTTTGTCGGGACCTGGGGGACAAAAAAAAAACCAAAAAGCTTCCAAGTGCAGCCTTGTTTCAGCGTTGTATTGACAGCAAATATTCATTAATATTGCATCTTCATTTCAGGTGGTGCAAAAAGTGGGGGGTTGATTTCTTATTTATTTATTTATTTGTTAATGACAGAGAATCCTCTGCTGATCCACCCGAGCAGGAGCAGAGCACAGAGATGAAGCTGCAGTGTGGAAACTCTCTGGTTTCCCACTCTTGGCACCCACTCTTGGTGGTCCAGGCGGCTGCAGGGGATGCACAGTAGGCAGGAGCATTTGCCCCAGTGATGCTCCAGCTGCCCTGACACTGCTGCTGGGGCTGAACAGGAGGCTGCTAGCAGCTGCTCTGGCTGTGCTGGAAGAGGATGGAGTAGCTGGATGGTCCCTGGGATCGGCCCTTCTCCTTCCCTTTCACTTTTTGTCTGACACACAAATTCCCATTTTTATTCCTCCAAAGCAAAATGGTGTTAGGAGCCCGTTGCCATCTGACAGACTGGAACCAGGAACCATGAATCTCTTTTAAGAATGCTTTATCAGAGTGATTTTCTTCACTGTCTGTACCTCTCAGCACATGCACAGGTACCCTCTCCGTGAAATCAGACGCGATGCGGCCGCTGATTGAACTGATGTTTTTCTACAGTACATTTAGTGCTATAGGTCAAACATTTATTGACTTTCTAGAATGGAAAGATGTAAAACTCACTTTAAAATACAGATTTACAAGTGAAAGAGTTGGAGGAATCTCATCCTTTGGACTAATATATATATTTTTTTTCTTTTTCTCTGCTGCTTTCTAGAACTGGGACAGCACATGAACCATCTTCAGGTACTAATCAGTGAAGTCCTGTCTAACAACTGGAAAAAAAATGAAATGGAAAAGAAAATCAGGGCTCTTGTGGCTGGTATCAGTAGAAGGTAAATCTTTCTGTGCTGTTGGGAGACTGTGGCATCATCTCAACTGCTTTCAACAATTCTGCACTTGTTTTTCCATATCAATAGTGGGAAAAGAACCCAAAATATTTTGCTTTCTAAGCCAAGACTCTTTGCAGAAGAGTTGAGCTCGATGGTGTTCATTGTTCTCTGGAACAGGCTCATTAGCCACGATCAGCCTGTTGATATCAGAGATAAACCCCTTAGCACCAGTGAGAAGAAAAGGGTTTATTTGGGCTTGTTTTCACTATTATTTATAATAGAGAAAATATTACATATACACATATAATATATATAAATCTATCTAAAATATTATATATATAATATCGAATATATATATATATATATTTATATTAAAAAAAAATATATATCAGATGTCAGAGCAGCCTGAGCAAGGTCAGTGTACCTGCCTGGAAGGTTTTCTCAGCCCTTAGTGATGAGCAGGGTTAGGGGGAGGTGTAAGCTGGGAGGGTTGGACTTTACTTTGGAAGAGAGCATCTCGTCTGAGATCAGGCAGCAGCTTGTGCAGATGTAAAACCAGATGAAAGCCAGGCTCTCTGGAGCTGCAGCTTCCAGCAGACACAAAGACTACCTTTATTGTAAAAAATAAAATAAAAAACAGAACCTACCTGAAGTAAGGATGGCTGCCTTTTCACAACTGACTACACCATCTCGATTTTTCCCCATGATTTTCTCTCTCTGAGCTGGGTTACTGCCTAGAAACCTCCGTGTAAGGTGCCAGCCGAGGCAGAGATGTGTAGGATGGGTACCTCAGCCTCCACAGAGGGGATGTGAGCTTTGAATTTGATCCCAATTCAGGAACAGAGCAGTTGAGCATCATGCAGTTCACTAATGGAGGCACTTTCTGAAAATTCAGCGAGGCCAGAAGCGTACAACTTAAATAAGATTAAACTCGTTATTCCTCTTACAGATGCAAATGTGAAGTGTAGCTCAGGCTCTGAATTCCCAGTCTCTCATCTCTGACATTTCACTGTATGTCCTGTCCCTTTTTCAGAGCTGCGTTATTCTCGTGCTATAGATTTATGTCAGGGAGACATCTCCCATCGACTTTGATAGCTGCTTTGCATATGATGCTGCTGGATGTGGGAATAGACGAATAGATTTAATAAGAAGCATCACCATAAAGGAGGCAAAGTTATGACAGCTGAAGAGCACGGTGTGAGAGCCGGGTTATTGCGTCTCCAACCCGGTGTGGTGCTGAGATCTGTGTGGAGAGGGATGTGCTGGTGGCTCCCAGTGTCTGTGCCCACCCTGCGGCTCCTGGCACTTGGGGTTTAACAGAAGGATGCTCTGCAAAGCTCTTTCCTTGACCCAAGTGCTCAGCGAGCTCGGGGGGCTCCTGCAAGTCACCAGCAGTGCCCGTGGGCCCTGGCAATGCCACCCCGAGAGCTCAGGGGTGCAAAGGGACAGAGAAATATTGATGGAGGTGCAGCCCCCGCCGCAGCACCGGAGCCTCGGCCCGAGCCGGGGAGACGTCGCTGGACCCCCGGGCGGTGAGAACTTTGCTCCTTCTCTCCCTCCCTCTCTTGGACTCTTTCCCAGCAACTCTCTCATCCTCTCCTTTCATCCTCAGGGCTTGTTGCTGGGTCATTAGGGAGCTCTAATCAGCTGCTTTGTTATTGCTCTTCGGAGTCCCCGTCGCGACTCTGCCGCCCCGACGGCTCCGACAGCCCCTCTGGGTGTCCCAGAGTCACCTCCCTCCGTGCCCACGAGGGTGGGACGAGACGCAGGGTAAAAGTTGTAAGAGCAGAGTGAGAAGAGGCCAAAGAGGGGCTGGAAGGGGAGATGCGGGTGTGCGCACAGACCCGCACAGACCCGCACCCGCAAAGCGGCCCCGCCGAGTGGTCCTCAAACAGCAGCTCTTTGATTGCAATTCGGGACAAAAAAAGAAATGAATCCAGTCAAAAGTAAAAAAAAAAAAAAGTCAGTTGAGAAGCTGACACTGAGCTTTTAAGGTTTGGGCTTACGGGGTATTTAAAACTTGATTATTTCTCCGCCAAGCTTCGGGCTGATGCTGAATTAATTGCCCATTGACTTCAAGGAAAAGGAGGTAGGTCCCAGATAGACACCCAGCGTTTTATGTAATTAATGATCAGCGTTTTATTAAAAAAGTAAGTCAAGTTAATGAAAATAAATACAGCCGGTACCCGGGTAACAAAAAAAAAAAATAGTTCAAGTAATTAATGTTATTGCAAGGTGTGGATTTTGAGTTACCAAAGTGTGTCAGCACTCTCTTGTTTCATATTAATGCCCGAGTTGTACTGATTTCAGCGTTTACATCGAGTCTGGCAGGTCATTAATTCCCTGTGTGAGTGGAGATGGAGTTCAGCCGAGATGGAGCTGTGGGACCTGGGAACTCCAGGCTGGTGCAGGAGCAGCCCCTGGCACCCGACATAAGGTGAGTTTGTCCCTGCTTGGCTCTCCAAACAGAAAAACACTGAAGTTATGTCATGGTTTGCACTGGCCCAACACAAAATCTGTTTGGTTTTCTCTCAGAAACAAAACAAATGTTGTTGGATTTCTTTTTCTCTTTTGCATCGTGTTTAGAAAGGAGGTGAGTGGATGAAAGGGAAATTCTTAGCTCAGGAACCACTGAAAGAAACCCCAAATAAACAAAAAATGAATAGANCATGTCCAAGAGGTTAACAAAAACCCAACAAAACAACTGACCAAACCCCTGCAACTTTCCCGTACTTATTTCTTATCAGTCCCTTTGCTAATCAATTGTTGACACTTAACCAGGAGGAGGTTTTTATATCTGAGACCAAACATTTCCTCATCTTGAGGTGTGTGGATGTGTTTCTTCTGCATCTGTGCATCCCCAAAAAGGGGGAAATTGTGAGGGATTTGGCCACGGCCCCAGCGTGTGGGGCTTGTTACAGAAGCATAGTACACTTAATTTCCTGCCCTGGCAAATATTCAGGTGGACATCTTCAAAAATAATAGCCCAGATCAATCCAACTTGCCTGGAGTTTCTCTTTGCTGCGTGGTGCAGAGCCAGGAGGTGGTGGGTTGTGTGTGCAAACATCTCTTGAGCTCTGTGGAATTTTCCTTACGAGCAAAACACATTTATTTATTTTTTTTTTCTCTCTCTCTCTCTTTTCACCTTGGTGAATCAGCAAGGTCAGGTTTCCTTTCATGCTGTACTTCCAGGAGGGAGGCAGGTGGTGCTGCATCCAGAGCACCTGTTTTCTCCACCCTTGAGTCGGTTCCACTTGCACAACTCACTTTGGCAAAGGAGCGTGTGGCCGTTTTCTCCCTTATTATGGTCCAGGGTGGATACATCAGGATTCTCTAGTTTTTTTCCACCCAGAAAAAGCTGCTATTGCAACGAGAGGCAGCAGCCAGTGGGGTGTGGTGGAGATTGTGCTGATCCTTAAGGCAAACAAATGATGTTTTGGAGATTCAGACATGCACTAGCTCACAGCTTAGAGAGAAGAGCTTGTCCCAGGCTCCATCAGGGCTGAACTGAACCCCAATTAGTCCCTGCACATCACACTGTAAGCCTTAAAGGTGACAGGTGCTGTGTCAGGGGACCTCTGCTCGGTGCCTCCTTGTATTTTCCCCCTCAAACTTAGACTAATGACAGGTGCTGCTCCTGAAATAATATTTATTTTCTCCACACGCTGCTTCTGTTGAAAGCCACCGAGCCAGGAGGTTTGTTAGAGGGCATTTTGGCAGGGCTTGCTGCAGGGCTCTCCACCTGGCTCTTGGCAAAGGGGTTGTGATGGGCACGAGGAGGGATCAGAGAGAGATTTCCTCGTGCCCTAGTGATCAGTTCCCAGCGTGGGGGTTGCTTTGTGCTGAACATCAAAGCTGCTCTAAAGCCAGTCAGAGATGAGGGACTGCACACCTTTTGACTTGACAGCATCCTGAGTTTTTGTTGGAAAAGGAATAATTTATAATTATTTTTTTTTGTGCCAAAAATTGTCGGTTTCAAGAAATAATCTTGTTCTGGTGGGGATTAAAACCCCAACCTTTCTGTGCCAGCTGAAAGATGAGGAAGGAGTAGTTTTGATTCGGGTAGTGGGAGAGGTTGGATGCTGATGAGCAGATGCACTGTGGTGACAATGGGATGTGCCACATGGAGATGTGCTTGGAAAATGGTGGGAAATCACGGATTCATTCAGGTTGGAAAGACCTTGAAGATCTCAGACTCATAGGGCTGGTGATTGGCAGCTCAAAGCACAGACCCAGAGCTGGTTTCTGCTCTGCAGAGGCCAGAAATCCTATGCTGGGTTTGAGAACCATCTTCCAGCTCATCTCTGAGCTGACATATTTCTAGGAGAAGCTTTCCCTTTGATGAATAAGCATTTTCTGATGGGGAAAAAAAAAAAGCCCTTTGTGGGAAAATTCTTGATGAGAAACAGTTTGCAGTGTTATTGAATTCCTGCCTCAGAGCTCCCAGCCAATACCATTGTCACTGTTCAGCCATTCCTTTGAAACAGAGCATGACATTTCCCAAGATAAAAGGAAAACTTAACCCATTTGTAATTTAATTGAGAGCTGAGCAATGTAGAACGACCCAAGTTGTGACACATGCAAATGAGGGTCTGCACAGGAGCATTCAGAGTGGTTTGCTCTATGTTTGCTAATGGACACACCATCCAAAGAGCTAAACTGGGGGGGATGGAGGCCAGGGGACCCCCAAACACCCCGGTCTCCTCCGGGTGTCAAAGGCTGGGTGTCCTCCCGTGGGCTCCCCGTTGTGCCTGGTGCAGGATCTAGAGGGGAGGAGGAGATTTTATGGTGCTGAAGGAGTCACCCAGGGCTGATGGGGACTGATTAATGTCTCTTAATGTCTCTAATCTAATATTATTAAAATAATATTTTGATTATTATTAAAATAATCTTTGTTGTCAGCTTAGAACCTGGGCGTGTGATAGAGGGAGGTGTTAATAAAACAGAACCATTTTACTGAAGACTGTTTTCCAAGCAAATCTCTGTGAGAAAACCAGTTTCTCGTTGCAGCTTGTTTAGTAGTCGTGAGTTGGGGCTTCAGGATTTTTAACCTTTTTGTCACATCACTCCAGCCTGTGATGAAAGCCTCACCCCAGAGGCAAAGCCACGCTGGCATTAAGGTGAGTGCATTAATCCTGAGAAATAACTGCTCCCCGCGGGCAGCAGCAGTGGCATCTGCTCTGCAAACCAAAGCAAACCCTTCCTGGTTTTTGCTGGGTGTGAGACCGGGATCAGCCACTCGCCTGCTGGGAGAGGACAGTGGAATGATGGTCCTCACGCTGAATCAAACCCCACTTAATGATTGCACGTTTTAATTATTAATTAAATTAATTTAATTAACACAACCTGTGCTGGCCAGAGAGTCGTACACTGGAGACACGGCTGTGCAACCAGTGGGTGCTGCAGGATCAGCTCTTAATACATTTATTTCAGTGATGCTCTGACTTTAAATCACTTTTGTTTGTGATCCCTTCTAAGCAGAGCTGCTGGTGATTTTTAGTGGGCAAGAGCAATGGTCTGTGTGGAGTTCGAAAGCCTGTTCTTGTCCCACTGACTGCATTCCAATTATTTCTGATCAGATCTACTCTTGGTCAGGTTCTTTATGATTTTAACTTGCCTCCTAACAAGCATGCAGCTCTTCCATCTTCAGCTGAACAGCCATTTTAACTGTGCTCCCTTTTGTCCCATGATTGTTTTGAGTCAAATTTAGTTTATGGATTAAAAATGTCTGAATTCTATACTCCCTGTTTAAAATACCAGTCAGTTATTTTCACTCTCTACCACCTGTAAACTGGGAAAGAGGTTGTTGCAGAACCTAGTTCAGAAATAGTTCATAATAAAATGTCTTTCCTTCCAAATATATTAAAATAATAGGTAAAAAGTACAATTTGATAATGTTCTTTTAGTATATATTGGGTTAATGGTTGGATTTGATGATCTTAAAGATCTTTTTCAACCTTAATTATTTTGTTTCATTTCCATGAAGGGCAGGCAAATGAAATCCCAACTCCCTGGTCTTCACGTTGGATGAATATTAGAGGAGCACCTTGGGGTTGGTGATGGAGCTGCCCAGAGCCAGGTTATCGTGGTGGAGAGCAAACTGCACAGTGACCCTGCAAAGGAGGAGAGCAGTAAATACCTGTCCTGAGACAGGTGGGTATTCAACTCAGGGTAGATAAATGCAGGGAAAAAAAAACCCCTGATTTTTGTGCCTGTGGTGATCCTAGTAAAGTGAAATGATATATTCCCATCATCACTATTATTGTTTCCAAAATATTTCTGCTTTAGGACTGTTTTGTTCCGCTCCCTCTTCCCACTGGAGTCCATTAGAAATAACCCTTTTTTGTGTGTGTATTTTCAGTTTCCTAGCAGGAAAGCACCTCGAGTATAAACAAGCAAGACAAACAGAAGTTCAAAAGGAGTCTGCTCAGCTCCGTGCTCTTTATCCCCCCCCCAGTTTGCTGTGGTGGCTGCCCAAGAGTTCCTGCATGGTGGAATTAGCCAAATGGCTCTTGAAAGGCAGTTGTTGCATTTTAATGGCTTTCTATCTCTGTTTGCCGCAGTTCTCCTGTGGAAGATGCTGGCTGAAGGACACACGTGTGAAATCAGATTGGAATGCGAGTGCCGAGGGTCTCCAGAGGGTCTGGGGAGCTATCTGGAGGTGTTGCACACCCAGAGGTGCACAGAGATGCCAAAGGGGCTTGTGCCAGGCTGGCTGCAAAAGCCAGAGGCAGCTTCCCAGCCAGCGGTAAGAGGATTAGGGAATACATCAGCAACTTTGAAAATCTGAGATTACAGAACTCGTGGACTCTGAGGCAGCACGGGGTGCAGCTGGAGCCCTGGATGTATTCCAGACAGCCCAGCAAACAGCTTTTGCTCTGCTTCCCTTCTCTCAGAGCTCAGCTCTTTGAGCTCACGGGATGCTGAGGGTGCTCAGAGTCGGGTACGTGGGAGGGCTTGGACCTGCCCTGCCCTGCAGCAAGGCAAGGAGACCTGCAGGGCAGCACCTCCTGCGTGGGGTTTGGAGCCCAGCTTTGTGCAGCAAAGCTCCTGGTGCATTGCTGAGGGTGCAGGCGGGAGCTTCAGGGGGCTTGATTTGCACGTTTCGGTGCCAAATGCTTTGCTTCCTATCCAAAAAACGTGTGGAAACTTTTCCATTAGAAGCCTCAGCCTTAAGATCCTCCATTGCAATATGGAGCCACTCTGTTGGAGGGCATTACTTGCTTGCTGACAAGAGCTTCTCTAATAATCTATAAACAAAACCCTGCCACTTAAATCTCTTAAGAAATTCCTATTTAATTAGAGCTGCTTTTGGGATTCTTTAGTGTTCAGCCGTGTGAGTGCATTAAGTCATTTGCACTATTTTGTTGTATTTATGATGACCTATAAAGCATTTCTTTCTATCTGCAAATATTATATAAGTGACAGACTGTGTTCAGGAGAAGTGATGAGATGCAGTTAGGGGGGGGGGGGGAAAGCCTCTTTCAGANGGGTGTGCTCCCCATCCTGCCCACAGCCATTCTCAGCCACCTTCACCAAACCCTTCTCTTTTCCTCTCATTTCCACAGCACACAGAAGCCAGAATGGGTTAAGCAAGAGCCAAGGGAAGAGCAGCCTCCTCTGTTTAAGGCAACGTGGGAATGCTGTTGCTCCCCTGAATTTGGTGAGTTAGCCCAGATTTGCTCTGTAACTGTTTACCCAAACAGATTTATTTAAATAGTCTCATTTTTCTGAGCTCCTTCTGCATCCCTGTAACCTTTGTGCTGCAGAACGTTTCTACATAACCATAGAAATGAAAACTCTACTCCTGAAATTAAGCTGGGAATTGTTTCCTTTGAACTTTAGGAGTACAGAGAGAAGACAAACACCTCTGGACTCCCGAGTATCCTCAGAGTGTTTTCCTCTCCATCCTTTGCCTGCCTCTCTTCCCCTGCAGAACCCCTGCTCCCCAATGTGAGTTTCACTCTCAGGATGGTCCATGGGTCGTGGCCAGGGATTTCTGCACAGCCCCTATTATTTTTAATAATTCTATAGTTCAGTCTAAGTAGATTCCAAACCCCATGGTTTTGGGTCTTGCTGCCTGATGTACTCTCCTCTGGAGTCACCCCAGAAGCCAACCTGTGCTGCCAGGTACCAGTGCTTTGGCACGAGGCTTTTCAAGGCCATAAATCAGTGGCAAAGTGCCCTTGGGAGATGCTTGACTGACCTCTCCAGTGCAGCAAGAGCCCAGCCTGGGATGGGTGTTTGAGATGAGGAGATATGCTGACACCCCAGCAAAGCTGCCATTTAATATCCCTCTTGGTTTCCCCAAAGGATTTCTGCTGCATTTGTGAACTCACCCCTTATAACATGGTAGGAAACTGTCAACATTCCAGAACTCACGTTAAAAAGCCCCAAAGCCTGTCCTGAGGCGACCCAAATTCCTCGACCCTTCCCTGCACTCCTGGCTGTGGTGCTGTGCCCTGTGCCCCTCCGTCTGGGTAATGAGAGAGCTGCAAGCCTGACCTCGCTGCCAAGCTGAACTCTCAGCCCCCTTTCTGAAAGGCTCGAGGATTCTGAAGCTGTGTATTATTCTCTAAAAATTGGCAGAGTTCTGACACAGTTTCTCCTGCCTCCTGGTCGCTGAAACCAACACGGTTTCCTTCGCTGTGCTGCTGATGACATCCTCTGAGCATCACTCTTCTGCACCCTGTGGTTCACGTGTGATGCAGGCAGCAAGGGGGGTTCTCTGATGAAATCTGGGGAGTGCAGATGGTCATTTGCTCCCCAGGGGGCTGAGAGATGCCAGGAGGGTGGAGGGTCCTGCCCTTTTTTTTTTTTTACATTTTACTAAATTTTAACTTTATTTACTGATTTATTTTTTTTCTCTTACTGAGGAACAGTTTTTCTCCTGTCTAAATTTCTTCCCAAGTTTCTGAATATTGTAATAACGTAGTTTGTATTTTATTGCGATCTGCGGAATCAGAACGAATGTTTTTATCCAATCTTTCTATGATCCAAGTCTACATCAAATATTAAGCAAGTAAAAGAAACTTCACTTACAAAAGAAGTATTAAAAAGACCCTGTGCTGGGGTTTCCATGTGCAGGGGGTAGCTTTGTGGTACAAACAGTATTACATATTTTAATTTCTCCTCTTTCTGCCACAGCTTTGAAACCACAAAGTCCATTTGATGTGGTTGGCCAGGATTGATGCTCTATGTACTCCACCTTCCTTTACAAGGTGGTAAGTGAAGGGATCTCAACCCATCAGCAGGGGACTGCTGGATGAGATATGGGGTGGTTCACCACAGCCAAGTCTCAAAGCAGGTTTTTTTGGCTTCTAAGCAGCATTCTGAAGTAATAAATCTTAATATTAATGGTCAAACTAATTTTAAAGATGGAATTTTAACTCATTTTTTCCCTTTCTTTTTTTCCCCATGAAAGAGTAGCTGGTTATTAGGCAATGAGCTGGGCACAGGAGAGCCCAGACCTTGCCACCACCATGGGTAGCAGGTTTCTCTCTGGTTGCTGATGCACATTAGAGTGTTTGCAAGTGAAGCAGCAGGAAGATGAAAACCCTGTTGGTATGGCTACAGATATAAGTGAGATTTTTCCATACAGAAATGGGATTTTCAGCCCCAAGATCCCATTGGCAATTGGCTATTGCTGAACCCCAGGTCCCCCCCCAGTGCCCTTCCTAGCCAGGCACAAGGAGCCAAGAGCTGGGGACACTGGGCAATTGCCTTAGGAAAGGGAAAGACCTTGAAGGATATAAATCCAGTCCAAAACCCAGCTTCACTTTTATTGCACTGAAATGATGTACAATGGGAAACATTTGATGTCCAAAGAAAACTGCAGGGTGGACAAGAGAGCTGCAGCCTCTGCTCTGCTGATGTCTCCAGCAAGACAGCTCGTCCGAGTGCCTGGCTAGCAAACACCTCTGTAACTGGTGAAGTGCTGAAAGGAAGCAAAAATCGAGGTAAATTCTTGAAATATGTCATAAAAATTAAGCTGCTTTCTAGGAACAGGAGCTGTCTCAACTGTAAGTGAAGAGATGCACTTGAAAAATGTGGCTGAGGAGAGTGAGAGGAGTTGTTTCTGTATCATACGGTGAGGGGGAATATTTCTGTAGGTGTATCAGCTAAAGTTCATGTGGGGTTATTAATTCATGTTGTTTACTGCCTGAAGATGAGGCAGGAAAATCTAAATGTTCAGGGACTCTTTTCTTTTTGAAGTCGTCTCCTGCATGCTAAAATTGGTGTCTGGCTGATCTTGCTCAGAGTTTAATGTGGCAAGGTGGTATTTGATGGAGGAGGGAGGTGTGTATCTTGCTGCTGGTACTGGCTTAGAGCTGTCCCTGGTGATCTTCTGTATACACAGACTCTGTAAACATCAATAGATCCAGAGCAGCCCTAAACAATTTCTTATCCATTTATCCTTCTGGTGCACTCTACCTGTGCTAATTCCTCAGCCTCAAAATCTCTCCTGCTGTCAGTCATATTGGAAAATCCATTGCTAAGGTCTTTCTTTTGGGAAAAATCTTGGCAAATCCTATACCAGTATTGACAAGTTTTCCCTCAGAGGACACCTGAAGAGTTATTTTTTCACCGGGAAAACCCCTGAGCATCCAGAGCAGGGGCTGCAAGAGCATCACTTGGGCAGCACAGAGCAGAGCAACCGGCTGCTGAAAGCTCCTCCAGTGCATGGTCCTCCACACCCAGGACTGCAGACCAGTCTGACAGTGATGACAAGTGCTGGCTTTGTCTCTTGAAGCAAGAAGGCATCACCTGGAGGGTTGGAAAGTGGAAAGCTGCAATAGGAGCATCTGTAATTTACTTGGCCCAAGCAAAGGTGGTGGATCATAAAATCACAGGTTTGGGTGGGAAGGGACCTCTCAAGCTCATCCAGTCCAACCCCCTGCAGGGAGCAGGGGCATCTGCACCCAGAGCAGGGTGCTCAGAGCCCCCCCAACCTCCCCTGGGATGGTGCCAGGGATAGGGCAGCCACCACCTCTCTGGGCAGCCTGGGCCAGGCTCTCAGCACCCTCTGTGTAAGAAATTTCTCCCTTCTCTCCCATCTGTCTGAAGTTTATAAGCATCAGCTTGTGATCTTTGGATGAAAAATGTCATTGAAGATGAAATTATTATTATCATCATTGATGTTTTTGACGTAGGGTGTCCTGTAATGGCAAGTGAAGCCAAGATGCTGTTATCCAAAATGACAGCTTCTCATCTCTGCCTGGCAGCAGCTCCGTGCCTTTGCCATTGGGATGCCACGTATGGAATGTCACCTCAATTGGGGTTTATCTGTTAGCATAAACTCAAAGAATCCCAGAGAGAGTTTTAGGAATACCTAGAAAACACTGTTTTTCAGAGGGAGAAGTGTAACAGTGGGGCTGGACTAGGTGACCTTTGAAATTCCCTTCCAATCCAAACCTGTCTGTGATCATTCAGGGAGAAGTTGTTTCCCTTGAGGGTGGTGGATCAGTGGAAGAGGCTCCCCAGGGAGGTGGTTGAGGCCCCATCCATCCCTGGAGCTATTGCAGGGGAGGTTGGCCAAGGCTCTGAGCAGCCTGGGCTAGTTGAGGGTGTCCCTGCTCCCTGCAGGGGACTGCACTAGATGCCCTTTGGAGCTCCCTTCCAGCCCTAAACATTCTCTGATTCTGAGAATTCATTCATGGTGAGCCCAGAGACCTACAACCAGCTGTTGATCTAAGACAGGGTTTGCAGTGCAGATCTCACTCTGCTGGTGATCCCAGGTGAGAAGGTACATGAGCTGCACGAGATTTATCTGCTCCATCCACCCATGAGGTGCAAGAGCTGCGTTGGCCAGTTTGGTGCCAGTCTCTTGGTTGCTGTGGAGCTCCCTGGCTCTGTGCAGGTTGTTTTTGTGGATGCCAGAGCCTGTCCCAGGCTGCCCAGAGAGGTTATGGAGTCTCCTTCTCTGGAGAGATTCCAAACCCACCTGGAGAAGGGCGGGTGGACAAGATAATTTCCAGATGGGTCCTTTCCAACTGCTGCTGCACTGGGATTCCATGTGCTCAGCCACCTCCATCACTGCTGCAGCAGCTGAACCCTGCAGCCAGCACCATCCCTGTGCCTTCTCCCTGCTCCACGTGAATGGCGTGTCTTGGCTTTCCCAAAGTTCCCTCTTCTGTCCCCAAAATGAGTGTTTTTCCGTGCCTTTCTCGCGGGGACACAGTAGAAACATCCCTCCTCTTGCTAACGTCTGTGGGAATGGCTCTGAGCTCCTCGGGCAGCTGAGCTGGCATTTTGCAATATTTATTTTGGACGCTGGGCAAATATAAATAACTCCCATTACGATTCCATTTGTGGTAAGAAACGAACGACTTGATTTAGAGTAAATTGAGTCTCCGACGCCTGGTTGGCAGCTGCACCTCGGGCTGGTGGAGAGGGAGACTCTCTCTTGCAGTGCTTGCGCTGACAGAAGCTCTCGTGCTCGTGGGCAAATTAAACTTTTGAGGAAGAGAAATCAGTATTAAACGGCACAGCCAGGGCCAGCTGAATTTGCACTTTTCCTTGGTATCTTTTGCATAAAGGGAGGAAAAATTTTTTTCCAAGGAATCAATACAAGAAGTTTGATGACGATGGAAAAACTTGAATATAAAGAGCACCCCAGGATACTTATTAATAAAAGTTTAGGTGATTCTCCTAATTTCTATAATATATATATTTAAGTAGTTGCTAGATCTGCAATAACTGCTGGAACTTAACTACCCATGAAGGAAGAAATTAAGATGTGAAGCTCTGACCATTGTTAAAATAAAATAACTCAATAAAACCACACTTTGCACTTGTGACTTCTGCTTCTGGTCAGTTTTGTTGATTTTTTAGTTGCTAAGTTGTGCTGGGACCTCCCACACCCCAGGGAACTTTGCAGCACTCAGAAGAGGAAAGTAAAAACAATCTCTCGAAACAGTTTTGTCTTTGCTCTGGGATGTAAATTAAAACATCTTGCTAAAATAACAGAAAAGCATTGAAAAAGTGAAAAGTGTGTGTGTGCATACATATATTTATATGTATATATAAATATATTTGATATATACATATATTTTATATATAATATATTATAT
>VYZU01053157.1:0-14509 GCA_013401355.1 Ceyx cyanopectus | reverse complement strand
TTAATTTATCTGGTGCAATTACTTAAAGGAATACCCTCTCAAGATCTGCCTTGGTGCTCAGTGCTTGGTTCCAGATCTTTAACCGTGGAATGGATGTAAATGTGTTGTGGTTTCACAACTTCACTATCTGTGTAACAGGACTGTGCCCTAAAATGTTTTTTATTTGTCTCTGTGAAGCCCAAACTGACCAGATCCCCTCTGCTGTCTTTCTGCCATGAGGTGCTGAGTGATTTTGGAGCCTTTTGGTTATCCCTGAGGCGAGGGACCCTGGGGAAGGCTTTGATGTCTCTGCAAGCCCCTGGAGCCAAACGGAGCTGTGGTGCTGGACAGGCAGTGGGTGCATCTCTCATCCTTGCCAAGGCTGGAAAATCAAACTCTTGAAGTCTGGGAGATGTATTTTTGACTGAACAGGTCAGGCTGGATGGGGCTCTGAGCATCCTGCTCTAGTGGGAGGTGTCTTGGTTGGAATTAAATGATCTGGGACGTCCCTTCCAACCCAAACCATTCTATGATTCCATGAGCATCTTTATGTAGTTGTGATTATTTACCTTTTAATTACTCAGTGATGGGCACTGTCTGTGCTGCTCACTGCCTGACCCAGACCCCTTGCACACTCGTGTATCACCAGAATCAGGAGTCTCTTCATGGGCTCTCCTGTAGTGCTGTAGTTGCTGCTAGGATGCTTCAGAAAGTGAATTAATATTCTTCCCAACGCCCCCGTGAAGGGATTGGGCATTATACACTTTTTTTTTTTGTAAATAGAAAACTAAGGTACGGAAAGATTAAGGTCAAAAGTATATATTAATTTTGCCAAATCTGACATGCCTCGTGTCTGTTTTTTCAGACAACCTGGCACTGTTAATTACTTTCATATTTAATCATAGAAATTGTAAAATATAATCCTGGGAGCGATATCAAGTTGTGCAGTAATTCCCCTTTCCCTGAGTAGGATAAATTCTAGGTTATCCAGGTAGAATAAATGCCTCACCCTTAATGATGGGGATTTTATGGCTTTCCTAGTTGATCAAGTTCTAACCTATCTCTTGTACTCTGAAAGATTTTTGTGGTGTCTGATTTCCACTTTCCTTGCTTCAATTTACACCTCTTGCATCTCGCTCCTTCCCTGGGGAGCAGGAAAACCAGTTTATTTCCATTTCCATTGCATCAGCCCTTAGCTTAGTTGCAGACTGTTAGCATACCTCTCTTAATTTATTCTTTTCTCTCCAGGTAACGTTCTGTTTTTTCATAGCTGCGTTTGGTAGAATTTTCTGTGATGCTGAGGTTTTTGTGTCTCGGAGCCAAGTCCTTGCAGAATCTCACAGTGAGAGATAATAATATATAATAATATATATTTATTAGTGTGTCACTAATAAACAGCTCATCCCTCTGCAGAGGTTCCTTTCAAGTTCTCTGAAGTGAATGCAAGAAGTCAGATCCGCACTGAGGCTCTATGCAAATAGATTTTACATTCTAGCACCGTTCTCACTAATCATTATGACACCCTTTTTCTTGCGGGGAAATAAATCCCAACTGATAAATAGAGCAGCTTCCTTTTTTTTTTGTTTTTCTTGTCGTTTGTGGGGGAATTTTATTGACAGCCACAGGACCTGAGGCTGTTGTTGTGCCATATGCTCTGGTCCTGGCAGAGATTTTTTACTTTATTCTGCATTTTGCCAGTCACCAAGTAGGTTGTTTTGGGCCAGGGCTGGGACTGATGGTTGGTGAGAGGTTATTAGAGGGCATCAGGATGCTGTGTCCCAAGGAGGGACAGGCCACCGTGTGTTGATGGTTAGGAAAATATACCTCCAAAATTCGAAATTTACGGGATTTCTTGATTCCTGACATTAAAAGCACCAGAAAAGGGTGTTGTGGGGCAAACAGCTGCATGGGGGCTTGACCCACCTGCATGTTGAGCATCCTCCCTCTAGTTCTGCAGGTGAACTGGAGGTTGCACCCTGCTTAGCAGGTTCTAATTCAAGGAAAAAAATATACCTTTGGTGTTGTAAGAAAGGAAAAGATTTTTGCATGCTCAATCAAGCAGAGCCAAGTGCTTTATCTCAGCCTTTGTTCAGGGGGAGGGAAAAGCAGATTAATAGCTGAATGTCTGCTGCCTCTTTTGTGCTAATCTAAAGGCATAAATGCTATTTCAATTATTTTAACATATATATATATATATACGTGCTGTTGCCTGTGAAGCTGTGATAAGTGCACATCCAAACTGACTGAAAATGGCTTTTTTTTTCCCCCCTCATGGTAGAGTTAATGATGAGATATATCTGAAAGAGCCAGGGGCACTGAGAAACTGCTGGTGAGCACTAATTGTTAGAAAAACAATAGTTCCGTGGGCCTGGGTTTTTTTAATACCCCACTGCTAAGCACAAAGTGATCCTTGCCTGGTGATCCAATACTGCCTATCTCCAGGACCCTATCCCAAGGCAATAAGAGAAGTAGGTTTTACTGGCATAGTTATTCTTCCTGGCTAATGAGGGGATTTAACAATGGTGATTGTACCCGTAGCTGTTTTGGAGAAATTAATTTTTTTATTATTTTTTTTGTAAAGAAAGTCATGTTTTCTAGGTATTTGTGTGTGCCACTGTAGAGAAATGGGAGCCGTAGATCATTTACTCGCTCTGATTCAGAAGCAGGTAATCACAAACTGATGTCAATGGCAGCAATTAGCGTTAACACTATACTTTAATAATGCCTCTCCAGCTCAGGCACGGCTTGCCATTTATATGCAGATTTTCTGATGTGAATGAGTCAAAAGAGACGAAGAAAACCTTCCACTCTTCTTTTATATCCTCCCCAGCTCTTAAGTGATCTAAATGCAAATACATATACACACGGAATAACAAAGGCCCGGTCTTTGCTTTATGAAGCTGCATGGAGAGGTGGCATCGGGATGGTCTGTGGGTTGGGGTTTAATATCTTAGCAGTTATCTTGCAGCATTATCAGAGGGGTGTTTTCCAGCTTTATTAGTAACCAGAGTAAACGAAAATACCTGAAGCATCCCCCATGGATCAGACAGGTCATTACGAAGCACTAGATGCTGCAAACCTATGTGGACATTGACTGGGTCCTTCCAGCTCAGGAGGGTGTTTGTGCCAATCATAGAATCAGAGAATTTTTAGGGCTGGAAGGGACCTCCAAAGGGCACCTAGTGCAGCCCCCTGCAGGGAGCAGGGACACCCTCAACTAGCCCAGGCTGCTCAGAGCCTTGGCCAACCTCACCTGCAATAGCTCCAGGGATGGGGCCTCAACCACCTCCCTGGGGAGCCTGTGCCACTGAGCCACCACCCTCAAGGGAAACAACTTCTTCCTGAGATCTAGCCTAAATCTACTCTAATTTCAACCCATTCCCCCTCGTCCTTTCACTGCAGGCCCTTGGAAACAGCCCCTCTGCAGCCTTCCTGGATTTTTCTTCCTTGGCTTCCTTTTTATGTTGAGTGGAAAGGTGTAGTACTGGGCTCCTCTTCCAGGTTAGGTGCCAGATATATTGAGCACGTCCATCCAACTGAAATTAATCATATTTTCCACTCCTGAGCAGACAAAAAGTTTGTGGGAGATCAAGAGTACGTGGCAAGACTTTGCCCTCAGCCTGGCAATTTTCAGGGATGTATTTGCATTTTGCATTATTTCTGTGGGTAACAGTGATGTGTTGCTCTTTGCACTAAAGCACTATTGGCCTAAAATAACAATAAATAATAATAATAATAATAATAATAATAATAATAATAATAATAATAATATAAAATAAGGCTACGTGGAAAATCCAAGCCAAAGTTAAAATAATCAGGAATCTACTTTTTAACTCAAAGATCTCTAGAGAATCTCAGATAGAAAATGTCTAAGATGAATCTGAATAACGAGCACACCTTTGGGAGTGTGCAGGTCCACAGGGATCCCCTTATAAGCAGGCTGTTTTAAATGGGTAAGACAAGTTAATCCTGTTGCCAATAAAGCAAAACAATTGCAAACTGAAAAGTGGACAGAAGCTGCTGCAGGATTTCTGCAAAACCCAGTGAGACATTGGAAAAAAAAACAAAACGTAATTTTTGCACAATTAAACAGAAATACAGTTAAATGGAAATTGTTGATAGGAAAAATTACGTTCAGATCCAGTTAAAGTAACTTAAAAAAATATTTTAATAATAAAAATCATGGCAAATGTGGTATTTTACCCCAGCATCTCTGTTGGTTCAAGCAGCACGTTGCAAATGTGATGCCAAACCCTCAGTTTCCTGACAATTGCCTTTGATCCTGTGATCAGGAAGAGCAGGACTGACAGCATGAGCAAGTCTACAAGCTGGTAACAACCCTGTTTTAATACATTTTTAATGCTGTGAAAGAGGTGGTGTGGAGCTAGTGAGAGATTTTACAGCCTGTCATCATACCAATAGAAAGTTACAACCTTTCTCCTATAGGTTAAGAATATTTTGCCATTATACTTACAGCAGGATTTTCATCCCACATATATAGTATTTTCTGACATCAGAAAATAAGATTTTTTTACTTCCACAGCAAAGAGTGTTATGTTTAAATGTTGGTTCTGGTTAGAGAAACAGCGGAATAATTTAGTTCTCCAAAGCAGATGCTGCTCAAGGATGTTTAAATGCTGGTGAGGTAGGAGTTCAAATGGGAAGACATTGGTAAAATCAGTATTTTCTTTTCAGCTGTGAAAGGTCTGAATGGAAACTCTGATCCTCATCCCTTGGTATCAGGCATGTGTCCCATTGGAAGAGTGACTGCAAGGGGCTGGGAGGGTGTTTGCTTGCTGTTGGGTGTAAAAATGCTAGTTTGGGGTTACTGTCCCCACCCAGGGTGATGGACCCCTGGTGCACAAGCAGGCTGAGGTAGACACGTTGTCCTATTTTGCTCTTGGAGACAATCAACGTGCTGCAAGAGCAATTAGACAAAAAAAAATTATTCAAATATATGCATACAATTGCAATATTTATAGCTCTCTTCCCGTGCTGAAGCTGCTGCTTCTAGGAACGGAATGAAGGATTCCATGAGGATGCTCAGAGGCTAGAGCAGCTCCTGTGAGGACAGGCTGGGAGAGCTGGGGCTGGAGAAGGCTCCAGGGAGAGCTTCTGGTGGCTTCCAGGGTCTACAGGAGCTCCAGGAAAGCTGGGGAGGGACTTTGGAGGCTGTGGGGCAGTGCCAGGACTGGAGGGGATGGATCCAAACTAGAGCTGGGTGGATTCAGCTCAGACAGGAGGAAGAATTTCTTCCCCAGGAGGGTGGGGAGACCCTGGCCCAGGGTGCCCAGAGAGGTGGGGGCAGCCCCATCCTTGTCAATGTCTCAGGCCAGGCTGGATGGGGCTCTGAGCACCCTGCTCTGTTGGGAGGGGTCCCTGCCATGGCAGGGGGTGGAACTGGATGAGTTTAAGATCCCTCCCAACCCTGATCATTCTGTGATTGAGGCAAGTAAGAAACACAGAAACATGGAGCAGAGAGCACTTCTTGTGCAGTTTAGCAGAAAAACAGTGGTTTAAAATACTTGTTTAATCACTGCACATACAGACCTACCTGTTCTTTCCATAAATCCATCTTGTTCACATTTGTTACCCTTGAAAACATGAGTAGAAAGCAGCAGAAGCAGATTCCAAGTGGAATCAATCCACTGCATCACCC
This sequence comes from Ceyx cyanopectus, assembly GCA_013401355.1. Taxonomy (NCBI): domain Eukaryota; kingdom Metazoa; phylum Chordata; class Aves; order Coraciiformes; family Alcedinidae; genus Ceyx; species Ceyx cyanopectus. The sequence goes on along the minus strand of VYZU01053157.1, from coordinate 8,871 downwards.
AGCCCCACAGCAGCCCTCTCAAGGCTCCCTGGCAGCTCCTGTGCAGCAGAGCACTCGGGTTCTGGCCACATGATTTTTGTTTTCCCTCTCATTAGGATTTATCAGCATTTTGATTACAACCAGCACACGTCAGTGATGCAGAGAGGCACCCTGGGACTCCACTCACTCACAGACACAGCAAAGCAGAAAGTTCCACAGGCTTTGTGCTGAGACTGGGACTCGAGGCTGTAGCCCAAAGTGCATCCCACTGGGACTGGGGGTGACTGGTGGGCTGGAAGAGGTGAAAATTTCACACGTGGTTCAAAGTGCATCAGCCTGAGTGTGTCTTCTGCTGCTGGGGGAGGTCGTTTCATGTACAGGACTCCCAGCAGCTGGTGATGGAGCGAGGTGGGAAAGCTCCACAAAGGCAGCCTGGAGAAGTTTTCCCTTTGGAGGGTGAGCTGGGTGTGGGTCCTGCCTTCATCCCCTGCAGTGAACAGCTGAAGGTCCCGTTGATGTACCAGAGAAGATCTGATGGCTCTTGAGAAACCAGTGATGTCATGGGAAGTGTCACTGCCCCAGCAACTTGGGAAGAAAGAAATCCAGAGCATTTCCAGGGGAAGCTATTAGCTGCTCAGTAACAGGTGGAAATGAAATGTAAATCCCTGTAAAAGACAATTGCGTAGTTAAAAATACATTTATCCCTGCTATTGGCAGATTTTCTTTCATTATCCTGTTTAAGGAGATGGGTGAAATGTGTGTTGTCTGAGTCTGCCTCCTCCCACCCCCAGCCACAGCCAGTTTGCAGCGCTTGAATGGCATCTATTTGCTGCAGAAATATTATTTGTGTCTCGTGCTCTTGAAGAAATAAGTTTTCTATATGTTTGGTAAGTTGAAAAGTGTGATGAGCATTGAAAACAAAAAGTAATAGGCAGCCTTCCGCGGGCATCATGAATAGAGAGAGCCTGGTGAGATTAACTTCAGGAGCTAAATGCCTTGAATTGGATTAGGGGAAGGGAATTTGTGTCTCCACACAAGACGCCCGTGCTTCTCATTTATCACAGATCCCTATGAAGAAATTGTCCCCGAATTCTTTAAAAGCTTTTACATCTTCTCCATTCAAGACACCGAAGAAAAAATATCTATATGCCAATATACTTTCTTTATTTCCCATACAAATCCTCTTTTGCCTGCCATTTACCTTTTCAGATGTGATTCGGTAATTTTCTTTCTTTTGTGATTTCTGTGCTTTAGAAGAAACAGCTCGTGTTGAAAAAACTAAAAAATTGCCTGCCTAATTCTTTACCAAGCATTGATTTTTATTTTCTTTTTTTTTCTTCCCCCTCAAAGATTATTCTGAAGAAGAACTGTTACTTTGCAGCCAGCGTATGCAAAGGGGAAAGGGCCATCTGTAAACACGAAAGAGAGAAAATAAATAGCTGCTTGAAGACAAAAAATCCTGATAGACCTTTCGGAGCTGGCAAGAGGGACAATGCCAATAACTGACAAATGGCTCAGCTCTGGAAAGTTTCTGCAGGCTCTGGTCTCGGCTCCGTGTCTCCTGGACCATACAGTATAAATTGGAATTGTAAGAAGTATTTGAAAGCAGAACAAATTGCAAAAATACATTGTAAACCAGCTCTGTGCACGGAACACCTTCCAACCAAGAAACCCTCTTATCCTCCCCCCTCTCCTGGTGCTCCATCTCTAGAACACCCGTCAGTGTGTCTGCAGGAAGGAACCCTACAGATGCCTGCAAGGTAAATTAATGGTTAAATTAAAGGTTTCTTAATAACCTCCAATGGATATTACTCCCCTGATCGAGGTATTCACCTATCCTTCTAGTTAAGAGGTATATATATATTATTTTTTTCTTTAGAGAGCTTGAAATGCTGCTGGTTTTCTATCTGTAGGATACCAGGCGTATTTCATTAATTCCAGGAATATTCTGGGGCTGCATATGGTCGCACACTGAATTTTTAAACAAATGTGCAATTATAGCAACGTGGTTGTTATTCTCACTCAAGTTGAAATCGGGTCCTTGGTAAAACAACACGGGCATCATCCGAGTTGACGTGGAGGCTTTGCCCTGTGGAGATGGATTCCTGCGTGAGAAGCACTGGAGGATGATGAGAAATCTCCTGCAGAGGTTCCTACAGCGAGTGCTGCCCTCTGAGGTGCCACCTGGCAGAGGGATGAAGTCAGAGGACACAACCCAATTAATATCAAATGAGTTTTGAGTCAGGCTGGGGAATCCTGGTGAGTTCAACCAGAAAAAGAGCTTGGTTTTAAGCTCCCCAGGTCAACCAGGAGCTAACTTCCAGACAGCTCTTGACAAACTGCTCTCCCTCTCTCCCTTTCTCTTTCTTCTTGGGAAGGGTTTGGAAGCTCATGAGCTGAGCATAACAAACTTAATTAAAGCCTGTGCTCTGACAAAGTCTTTTTATCCCTCAGGNGAGGCACCCTGGGACTCCACTCACTCACAGACACAGCAAAGCAGAAAGTTCCACAGGCTTTGTGCTGAGACTGGGACTCGAGGCTGTAGCCCAAAGTGCATCCCACTGGGACTGGGGGTGACTGGTGGGCTGGAAGAGGTGAAAATTTCACACGTGGTTCAAAGTGCATCAGCCTGAGTGTGTCTTCTGCTGCTGGAGGAGGTCGTTTCATGTACAGGACTCCCAGCAGCTGGTGATGGAGCGAGGTGGGAAAGCTCCACAAAGGCAGCCTGGAGAAGTTTTCCCTTTGGAGGGTGAGCTGGGTGTGGGTCCTGCCTTCATCCCCTGCAGTGAACAGCTGAAGGTCCCGTTGATGTACCAGAGAAGATCTGATGGCTCTTGAGAAACCAGTGATGTCATGGGAAGTGTCACTGCCCCAGCAACTTGGGAAGAAAGAAATCCAGAGCATTTCCAGGGGAAGCTATTAGCTGCTCAGTAACAGGTGGAAATGAAATGTAAATCCCTGTAAAAGACAATTGCGTAGTTAAAAATACATTTATCCCTGCTATTGGCAGATTTTCTTTCATTATCCTGTTTAAGGAGATGGGTGAAATGTGTGTTGTCTGAGTCTGCCTCCTCCCACCCCCAGCCACAGCCAGTTTGCAGCGCTTGAATGGCATCTATTTGCTGCAGAAATATTATTTGTGTCTCGTGCTCTTGAAGAAATAAGTTTTCTATATGTTTGGTAAGTTGAAAAGTGTGATGAGCATTGAAAACAAAAAGTAATAGGCAGCCTTCCGCGGGCATCATGAATAGAGAGAGCCTGGTGAGATTAACTTCAGGAGCTAAATGCCTTGAATTGGATTAGGGGAAGGGAATTTGTGTCTCCACACAAGACGCCCGTGCTTCTCATTTATCACAGATCCCTATGAAGAAATTGTCCCCGAATTCTTTAAAAGCTTTTACATCTTCTCCATTCAAGACACCGAAGAAAAAATATCTATATGCCAATATACTTTCTTTATTTCCCATACAAATCCTCTTTTGCCTGCCATTTACCTTTTCAGATGTGATTCGGTAATTTTCTTTCTTTTGTGATTTCTGTGCTTTAGAAGAAACAGCTCGTGTTGAAAAAACTAAAAAATTGCCTGCCTAATTCTTTACCAAGCATTGATTTTTATTTTCTTTTTTTTTCTTCCCCCTCAAAGATTATTCTGAAGAAGAACTGTTACTTTGCAGCCAGCGTATGCAAAGGGGAAAGGGCCATCTGTAAACACGAAAGAGAGAAAATAAATAGCTGCTTGAAGACAAAAAATCCTGATAGACCTTTCGGAGCTGGCAAGAGGGACAATGCCAATAACTGACAAATGGCTCAGCTCTGGAAAGTTTCTGCAGGCTCTGGTCTCGGCTCCGTGTCTCCTGGACCATACAGTATAAATTGGAATTGTAAGAAGTATTTGAAAGCAGAACAAATTGCAAAAATACATTGTAAACCAGCTCTGTGCACGGAACACCTTCCAACCAAGAAACCCTCTTATCCTCCCCCCTCTCCTGGTGCTCCATCTCTAGAACACCCGTCAGTGTGTCTGCAGGAAGGAACCCTACAGATGCCTGCAAGGTAAATTAATGGTTAAATTAAAGGTTTCTTAATAACCTCCAATGGATATTACTCCCCTGATCGAGGTATTCACCTATCCTTCTAGTTAAGAGGTATATATATATTATTTTTTTCTTTAGAGAGCTTGAAATGCTGCTGGTTTTCTATCTGTAGGATACCAGGCGTATTTCATTAATTCCAGGAATATTCTGGGGCTGCATATGGTCGCACACTGAATTTTTAAACAAATGTGCAATTATAGCAACGTGGTTGTTATTCTCACTCAAGTTGAAATCGGGTCCTTGGTAAAACAACACGGGCATCATCCGAGTTGACGTGGAGGCTTTGCCCTGTGGAGATGGATTCCTGCGTGAGAAGCACTGGAGGATGATGAGAAATCTCCTGCAGAGGTTCCTACAGCGAGTGCTGCCCTCTGAGGTGCCACCTGGCAGAGGGATGAAGTCAGAGGACACAACCCAATTAATATCAAATGAGTTTTGAGTCAGGCTGGGGAATCCTGGTGAGTTCAACCAGAAAAAGAGCTTGGTTTTAAGCTCCCCAGGTCAACCAGGAGCTAACTTCCAGACAGCTCTTGACAAACTGCTCTCCCTCTCTCCCTTTCTCTTTCTTCTTGGGAAGGGTTTGGAAGCTCATGAGCTGAGCATAACAAACTTAATTAAAGCCTGTGCTCTGACAAAGTCTTTTTATCCCTCAGGTCTCAGATGGAAAAAAAAAAAAAAAGAAATCCTCCCCAAACTGGAAACGCTTGAAAGTATTGTCTTTGTTCAGAACGGCTTTAAAGGCCCCCAAGTCCTCTCAGCTATAGAAGGTGAAATTGTGTTTGATTTATTTTTCTTTTCCAGCAGCGCCGTGTCATGTTCTGGAGAGTTTCTGCCTCTTTCCCGGGTGTGATCTCACGAGCTCTCTGGGAATGTCTCATCACAGGCAGCATATGCTGCCAGCTCCTCCATGCCACGGGAAGAGGATGTGCTGGTGAGCCAATAATAAAAATAAAAAAATAATATAAGTAATAAGAAAATAATCATGACAATATAATAATAATTATTACTATANTTATTGTTATTATTATTATTATTATTATTATATGGAGCTCCCTCCTCCCTTCCTCCAGCCTCCCCCCCTGGAGGAGATTCAAGGACAGGTCCTCCCTGGACACCAAATAATGATGTTTAGTGAAAGGAAGGAGGGCTGGAGGCTGCAGGGTCCTGTCTGTGAGGCAGGGGATGAGGAGGGTGAGGAGCCCATGGGGAGCATTTCATCCACTTGACCTCTGGGGAGCAGAACTGCACGTGAGGAGCATTTTGTGCTTTACTACTGGGTAGTTTTAGGCAAGTAGTTTGGGTTTATTGCTAACTTTATTGGGAGATTTTGTTTCTCCTTGGAGTCACCCAGCCTTTTGGGTTTTTGTAGTTTTGCATTTCATTTGTCCTTGAATCCAATATGATTTCCAGACCTGGGAAGCTCAGAATCACAGAATCAGAATTATCTTGGTTGGAAAAAAAGCATTAAAATAATTGAGCCCAACCATAACCACATTAAAATAATTGAGTTCAACCGTTAACTTGTCACTTCCAGGTCCCAAAACCCTGGGAAGATATTGCTACTGAGACTGAGAAGAAGAAGAAAGGGAACTCCACCTCCCACAGTCTTTTTTCCCTCCTCTCCACTTTTCTTTTTTCTGAAGCAGTTTCCTTTCTATCTATTACTAGGTACAACTTGAAGAATGCACATTGGAGCAGCTAATTGTCATGGGCAAATAATTTTCCTCTGCAAACACAATGGTCCATTTACAAGTTAATTGGGCACTTCTGAAAGTGTTTCTCAAACAAAACATGTCCATGGTGGGTGGGTGGGGGGGTCAGGACAGCAGGGATAATATTTTCTGCTCCAGTACTGCAGGTGCAATGGGGAAATTCAGTGGTTGTCTGCAAAAAGCAGTGACCTGAAATGGAATTTTTTGTAACACTTGTGAGGACAAGAAGATCAACTGAAGTTTCCTCCTCCATCGAGAAAAAGTTCATTGGATCACCTTATTGTTTAAAAAGCTCTTATCAGGAAGGTCTTTGTTGTATAAGCACCAATCTTGACTGCTAGGCATTCTGGATACTGAGAACACGTTGAATTTACATAGTTTGAGAAGTAATTATAGTCTTGGGGCTGAAAATATCTCGCTCAACTTTAGTGCATGATGCATTCTTATTTTTTTTTTTTTTTTTTCCTGCTGGACTAGATGTATTTCTAATGAGTTTCTGAACTAAAACAAGACTGCAGCTCTCCAAACTGGCAGAAACTCACGGAATTTCTGCCTAAATTCAGAATAGCATCTCCCGCAGGTTCCTTGGCTCCTGCTCCCGAGCACATATGCTGAGCTGATCCTGCTGAGCAGCTCCACGTCCATCTCATGCCCTGACCCCCCTGCAGCTCCTGGGCTAGGTGTGCACAGGCTGGGCAGGGGGGCATGGTCTGGGGTGCCAACAACAGCCCTGCAGCGTGGGGTAAAGACCTTTCAGTTCTGGAAACCCTCAGCTCTGCACAGAAGAGACAACAAAATTAAACCAGAAAGTTAAATTTAGTCTATGCTGAGGCAGGGAAGGTTTGGGATGGAACAGCAGACAAAGCATGGGGAAATTTACTGGTTATCTGAGGCTTAATCAGAGCCACTGGGGCATATTTAGGGGAAACAGTGGGAAAAAGGGTACAGATGGTCCCAGGCAGGGCACAGCAGTGTCGTTGCAAATGTGCTCCGTGGCTTGTCATGTGGAGTACTAGAGCAATTTCTACTGTATCAATGGATGGTGAAAGCCATTTTCTCCTCTTTTGTTACCTTTTGGGTCAATCTGATCACAAAAGGAAAAATACACCCAGGTCAGAAGACAATTTGGAGAGACCCTGCTGCTTGTGATTTATTTTTTTAATTAAAAGCTTTTTAAGCTTTAATTAAAAAGGTGCCTGAGCACTCAGTATTCAAGAAAAATGCCTTTGTGTTTAGGTCAATTGAATAACGTAAAATATAATGAGATACATATTTCTAGTCTGGAGCTTCACAAGAAAAAAAAAAAAAGCAATATACATAATTAAAAAGTAAATTCGAACCGATAGAGGAGAGCTTGTTGTCAGACAAAAATAAAGGTATGCTTTAAATTAACACCAGTAGAGAGGATTTTTTTCTATTATTATTATTATTATTATTATTATTATTATTATTATTATTATTTCTTCACTGTAACATCTCTTAGAAATCCCGTGGTACAAATTGAGTTGACTTCAAGGATGAGTACCACAGACAGTGGGAGAAACTTGAGTAACAGGTGATTATTTCTAATCCTAATGGTGCTTAACACTGAGCCAATAAAAGCTGAGAGGTGACAAAAGTGAAGCACAGACATGGGGGAAGCTGCCTGCACTGGAAACCACCTCGGGCATCTCACCCTGCTCCTCATCATCACCGTGGTGGGGTCTCCACCTTGAATTTTCTCCTGGGGAGATGATTTACTGATGTTTTGGTGGCTCCCATTCCCTTTGTGTCTCCTCATGCACCAAGGTCTCGGAGGAGAACTGGGGGAGGGGAGATGCTGAGTTACATCCATGGTGCCAGGTCCTGTGTCCATCTCAGCCACTAACCAGCAAGAGCTGGCCCCAGGAATCCAAAACAGCCAAGCTCTCCACTGGGGGGATGGTCTGGAGACCAAAACGAGATCCAAAGGCAAATTGTGGGTGCAATGAACCATCATCAAGCTGATCATTTTACAAAGAAATTCCATTTAACCCTGGATGGAGCTCACATTCCAGACATCTGAAGAGTCAAGTAGCTGAATTTTGGACTATTCCTGCTAAAATTTATCTGCTGGAGGAGGGATCTAGACAGACTGGCTCAATGGGATGAGGTTTAACCAGACCAAGGTCCTGCCCTTGGGTCACCACAGCCCCTCTGAGGCTCAGTACCCAGAAGGGGGCAAACCTGTCACCAGCTGGGGACAGAATTGGACCCACTCAGCATCCCCTGCACTTGCTGGGCAGTGGCACCAGTTACCCAGGGTGATGCTGGTTCAGGTGGTACCCACTGGAACCCAGAGGTGGTCCTGGCAGGGAGACCCCTGTGCTGGGTGGGGTACCTTTGCTGGGGTGCTGAGTTCTTTGTGGGGCCTCCACGTCAAGCCTGAGTGCTCTGAAATGTGATTTAGGATAAAATAATGCTAAAAAATATCAATCTCCTCGTTGGATCTCTTTGGATTTTCTTCACTTCCTTGGTATTTTCATAGTCTCATCTTGAGATATTCAGGGTGAAATATCAGCCCCAGCAAACAGCTGGTTAATGGCTTTGCTGCTCAAGTCACATTTGTGATGAGGGATGGAAGATAAACACCCACGGCTTCCTTGCTTAACAGAAACATGATGTTTGCATAAATAAAACCATAGAAAGTAACAGAAAATTCCATTTTCCTTTCACTTATTAAAATCATCAGTGTTTCAAATGTCAGGGAGTTCTTTTGTTAAGCCAAAAGGAGCCATAAATCTGCAGCAATCCCAGCTCCTTGTGTTGTTTATCCCCATTATTGCACGGCCATAGTGAAGTTCCAGCTTTAGAGGGGAGAAACTTTTTGCTGAAGATGTAAATAGAAACCATTTTTCAGATTGATTTTATCTTCACTGCAGTTGACTTTATGAAATTCTATGGAACAATTTACCAATTTCCTAAGAACAAACTATTTTGATATCCTTTAGAAAACCCTGGAAATCTATAGGGGGGAAAAATTGCATTTACATTGTGGAGCTTTAGAATGTATTTGGTTTTATTTTATTTTAATATTGACTTATTTTTTTTTACTTTCGGAAGTTGCT
>VYZU01053142.1:11576-25482 GCA_013401355.1 Ceyx cyanopectus | reverse complement strand
GAAATGACTTACTGAAAAAAAAAAAGCCAGCATACTTTATTTTAATTATACTAGAGCTATGTCAAAACACACACAAAAATACTACAGTATATATTTAATATTGAGCACAGATTAACAGTTTTATGAGACATAAAATCGATCTATATCATTTTCTATTTACAAATCAGTTATATATCTTTCAACAAAACAAATGCCTATAGTGTAAAAATGAATAAGGAGAGCATCAAACCAACAATCACGTAAGCAATACATAATGTCTTAATTGGCCCGGAATGCTGGAGTTTGATTTTTTGGGGGGCTAGGTTTTATTTATTGATCTATATGACATATTTATCTTTCCAGTCATTTGTACAAGTCTAATTTCCATTCCTCAATGTCAGATCCATATATGGTTTTATACTGCAAACCCTATCTGGGGAAACAGCCAAGTAAGAGAAGTACTGTTGATTCTGAAAAAGCCATCCGTTTGGAAAGCTTTCTCTGAGGAAAGGATGGTGCTGTGGTTTTTTACACTTTGTCTTCTGATCACAAAATGAAGGAGATGGAGGATGAGGGAGGAAAAGCTGCTATCACACAGTTGCTACCCAATGCATGTTTCAAATGTCCTTTGCTGATTTGGCATCAGCAAGAAGATGAGAAAGGATCCCCTGTGCACTGGAAAACGTGTTTTAAATGCTTCCTGCCCACATTCCATTTACCAGCAAGGTCAGTGGACAGGAGTGGATATGGTGGGCTTTATATGCCACCTGCAAGCTCTGGATTCACTTCTTCTCAGGAACTAGTTGTTCGTAATATGCCCATTGTGTTTCAACTAAGCGGCACTTCACCCAGCAGGCTGCTGAGAATGGGCAAACTCCATAATCCTCAGCTGGTGTGTCTGGAGGGAGGTTCTCCTCTTTGCTAAGACATGTTTGTCCACTGCTGAAGTCAGCACTGGAGGAAGAGGAAAATCCATCAATGAATCCAGTTCCTTACAAAAATGTTGTTGGAAATATCACCCTGGAGTCACTGCTTGTCTTTTTTGTTGTTATTGCTGCTGTTGCTGTTGTTATTTAGGTTTGTTAAAGACCGGCCCTTAAAAGTACTTCTGCTGTTAATGGTAGGGAAAAAAGTTTACCCACAGCAGTATTGCCCTTTCCTGGCTTCTGCTTTTGTGGAATTGATGTGATAAATGTGGAAATAAAAGATCGTGCTCTGATAGCTGTCATTGTCCTGGTATAACCATAGCTGTCTGGAAATAAGCTGATGAAATTTTTTTTGTGTGTCTTTTAGAGTATACATTTGCATTTGACATAATTAGTAGTAGGCAGATCCAGATGCATCTGGGGGAATCTCAAGACAACTGCTTTGCTGACTATTAGTGCCTCATTTCTGAAAGTCAAACCCTGCACATCTTAATTTCTAGAGAATAAGCTCAATTGAACTTGCTCCCCAGTTATGCAAAAACTACACTGATAAAACCAAGTGGACACCAATGTAATGAATGTGGTTATTAAATTGTTTCAATTGAAAGAACCCTATTCTTATACCATCATAATGGGAACAATTTATCCCCACTGATCAGCCTGTCTCTTTTTTTCTGAGCTCTCTTTGATCTTGAAGCATATTGCAGTGGTGTGTCCTATTGAAAAGCAAAACTGGGGCAATTTTAATGCTTTTGTACCTTACTAGTGATCTATTTTTTTTCGCTGTTTAAAAATAGCTGTTAATTATAAGTGCAGTTTAAATGTCTCAAGTGACCCAGAAATGCAGGTTGGAATGAGACATATTGTGTGTCTCATATAAAACAGATGTACTTTCACAGAGCAGTCTGAATTCAGCCCTCAGTATGTATCTTTCTCTAAGGTTATTTCAGTCGGGTATTAAGCTTGTCTAGCACTAAGCTATAAAATCCCACACATTTTGAACAATGAAGAGAAAACTGGATCTATATTTACCTCAAGAATAAAAAAACCTCTTTTACTGTGTGGGTGTATTTGTGGCTGGTAGTGGTTGATGGTATGAGGGCATTTCCCTTTGACTGTGGAGACCCAGGAGACCAGATACCTCATTTAATCTCCTCCTCTTCTGCCTCTTGACGTAATATGCCCATGTTTTTAAAAAAAATTTAGTGGCAATAAACCTTCAGTAGCTCCTCTTATTCTGGAGTGAGCACTACATGAGTAGCAAGCATACCTTGAAGATATAAAACACCAAACTTCTCCTTGCGTTTTCAGTAGATTGAAGAAGTGGTGGGCTTTTTTTGTTTGTTTTTGTTTTCGATGGTTTTTTTTCTCTCTTTTGCCGGCGATCCCTTTAAATTCCTGTCTATGATGAGGTTCATCAAGAAAAGTCTTAAAAAGTAGCATGCAAAATTAAATTAAGGCATGTTAATGATTTACTGGAAGGCCTGAACAAATCAGTTATTTATACATCTATTTATTTGTATGTTGTTAGGTGGCAATTTACAGACATTTCAATTTACAGACATTTCAATTCGGCAGCTAGTCTCTGCTTCAACTTTCTGATTAGAATAGGCTGTCAGGTGCAATGAGTTTGATGAGCTCTCTCCTGTCCCTGAAGATCACCAGTACACATTTCAAAGACACCACCACTTTATGAAACTGAATGGTTTAATGGTGAAGGGAGTCAAGGTTCAACTGAGCTTGGGTTGTACATTCAGATCTCACTTCTTAAGAGAGACTGTCACCCAGTTAAAGGGGTGGATGCTGCAGGAAGGACCAGGCTGTGAGCATGGAAGAATCTACCTGCTCTGCAGCTGATCAGGAAACCACAGCCAAAAGACCATTTTAAGCTTTTTTTTCTGTCTGCTTGGTTACTAAGCATCACACACCTTTTCTTCCTCATACCACCTAAAAGTAAAGCATGTGAAAAGAGAAGGAAGAAAAAAAAAATCCTCCTATATATTTGATTTGTTGGCTAACAACTTTTCCTTAGAAAAAAATGGAATTTTGAGGCTTATACTTAGGTGCTTACACTCTTATGTAGTCAGATATTCATGTGTTGAGTAGATAAATATGTTCATTTGGTGTTGGAAGAAATATGCTCATTTGGTAGTGAGAGCAAGTGCACTACTTTGTTTTTCTCACTCCTGCAAATTATTTTAAATTAATTGCTTAGAAAACCTTTCCTGAATCTCAGAGGATGTTAAATTAATAAATTGGCTATAATATATTGCAATTCTGTGAGTCCAGCTTCAAGAGAAACCACAGACCTCACTAGTTTTGGATATCAGTCCCCAAAAGACCACAATGATTATATCTGCCTTTGGGAACTTTCTAATTGTGGAAACCAAAGTGCTTCTTTTAACTCTTCCCACATTAATGCTTAATCCTCTCGCAATGGAAAACACAGATTTGATAGCAGCCGAAAAAAAATAGCACATCCGTATTTGAAACAAGAAATCTAACATTTTGGAAAAAAAAATAATTATTATTAGTTCTTGCTATCTTCCCACCTTTTTGGGACTATATTTTGATGTATAAAGGATTTCTCAAGACAGTGATGCCAAGAGCAAATTTTCTACCTGAAACTCCATGGGCTTTGTTTTTAGCCTGTAAGTTTTCAGATTGTTATTCCAGGAAGCGTGAGGAGTGAAGCTCAGTTTGGACATGTGCATGTTAACCACCTTTCAACAAAACAGACTCATATTCAAACATTTACATAGATCTGACTGCTCTGGACACACACTTAAATATTCTACAGCACTGAGGCCCTTGTTTTGAGTTTTGGGTGGAAGTATTTTAATGGCACTCAATACCTCCAAAACAGAGTTAAGCAGGGACAGCTGTATTGATGGAGGAATTGTGCTCAGTGCAAGAAAGATCTCTCAATGGTGGTTTGGATCTGAATTGTTATTTCTGCTTTAATTTTAAATTTTTCTGGCTGACAGAGCATGTGCTACTACAGTAAAATCAAAGCTTTTAGATATATGAAGTAATGACTTGTTTTTCCTTTTTTTTTTTTTTTCACAAAGAAAGGGCCATCAGATTAAAAAAAAAATTGTTTTTGTGTTTTGCTTTTTGCAAAAATAGGCAAAACAAAAAATTTGCGTCTCTGAAATGGAAGAAACCTTAAGGAAAGCAGAATAGTTTACAACACCTGAGAAGGAAAATAACCAAAGAAACAATTATCTGAAGAGTTAGAAGTCACAAAGAATTCTCTGACATCTTCAAAAAAGACTGTACAGATCATGTCAATAACAGATAAGTAGCAAAGAAGACCAGAGTGTGAGGTTAACAGACATCAGTGACAGAGAACTCTTGTTGCTTTTCACCTGTCTTTATGGCAGCACTTCTCCATGTAAAGTCCTAAACCAGTTTCTGTTGAACAGGTGCTACAATAGTCCTAAATCCTAACCTGAAATAATAGTCCTATTCCAGCTGGGCAAAGTTCTTACAAACATGCTGGATTTTTGTGTCAGTGACAATTAGACTTGATTATATAAATATATATATATGGATTTTTTTTAAGGTCTGATAAACAATCTTCTAGTAAATTCCTAATTGTCAAGGAAAAAAACCCATTGTGTCAGGGAGTTCATTATGGGAGTAATGAACTCCCCTGCTGGGAGTAGTTCTGTTGTGATTTCCCCCCCCTTATTTCAGGCATAAAACAGAACAGCTATATATTGCTTATCAGACAGAACATACACATGCATATAAATACTTTCTAACTTCAGCCCTTGAGTTTGCTATCACAAATTGTAATGAGTGAACCTCAAATATTTGGAGACTTAGAGAGCGACCCAATGATTTAAATGTCTAGGATGCCTCCCATTAAACTACCTTTCCATGCAGCAGTAATTACAGAATCACAGAATCGCAGAAATTAGGGGCTGGAAGGGACGAACAGATCCAGGCGTGTCTTAAGTGTCTCCAGAGATGGAGACTCCACAACCCCCCTGGGCAGCCCATTCCAGAGCTCTGTCACCCTCACTGAGAAAAAGTTCTTTCTTGTGTTGACCCTAAACCTCTTGTGCTCTACCTTGCACCCATTGCCTCTCGTCCTGTCATTGGACGACATTGAGAAAAGTCTGGCTCCATCCTCTCTACACTCACCCTTAACATATTTATAAACATTAATGAGGTCTCCCCTCAGTCTCCTCTTCTCCAGGCTAAAGAGCCCCAACTCTCTCAGCCTCTCCTCATAAGGGAGATGCTCCACTCCCCTAATCATCTTGGTGGCCCTGCGTTGGACTCTCTCCAGCAAATCTCTATCTTTTTTGAACTGGGGTGTCCAAAACTGGACACAGTACTCGAGGTGGGGTCTCACCAGTGCAGAGTAGAGGGGGAGGAGAACCTCTCTTGACCTACTGGCCACACTTCTCTTAATGCATCCCAGGATGCCATTGGCCTTCTTGGCCACGAGGGCACATTGTTGGCTCATGGTCATCCCCCTGTCCACCAGGACCCCCAGGTCTCTTTCTCCAGAGCTGCTCTCTAGTACATCAGCCCCCAGCCTGTACTGATACATGGAGTTGTTGTGCCCCAGATGCAGCACCTTACACTTGCTCTTGTTCAATTCCAGTACATTTCTCCCTGGCCAGCTCTCCAGTCTGTCCAGGTCTCTCTGGATGGCAGCACAGCCTGCTGCTGTGTCAGCCACTCCTCCCACTTTGGTGTCATCAGCAAACTTGCTGAGGGTGCTCTCTACCCTCTCATCCAGGTCATTGATGAATGTATTGAATTAAACTCCTGTTGTCATCCTTTATCTCATTTCAGACACTACCTGCCTGAGGGCCTTTGGAGAAAGTCCAGAAGATAGCAAGAACAAAGTCAGGGAAATGTGACCAATGAAGAATCCTTGCACTGAGGGTGTTCATCCCATGGGAATGAAGACTGCCAAGGGACATGGTCATGATCTTCCTGTTCCAAAAATTCTGTTGCAAAAGAGATTTGTCCTCCTTGAACACAGAGGATAGAAAAATTAGTCCATAGAGGATAGAAAATTAGACTTGAGCTGCTTTCTGCAGCTGGTGGAATCAGGATGGAAAATGGGACCCTTATGGGAAGATGCTACAATTATAATGAGAAGCAAGAGCAGTTTGGACAGAACTAGAAATGTTTTGTCCTGCTTTGGGAATGCACTTGAAGGGTTTCTAAACTTTTAAATTTTATTCTCTCTTAACTACTCTTTCCATTTCCATTCCCAGTAATCAAATGAATCACCTACTACTAAAAGACTTCCAAATAATAATTTCTTGTCTTCCATAAAAATGCATTTCTCTTCATGCTGTTTGTCCCTTCCCCTTCTCTTTTGCAGTTTTCAACATTTCATTGCATCTATCTGAAGATGAAGATCTAAAAGACCAAACAAAATACATTTGAAAAAATACATTGTGAGGAGGTGAATGGGATTTTTGATAGCCCATCAGCATCTTTCTGCATTTGTGTTTGCAATCCTCTATCATCGGCAAATTTATGATTTACATTTTGTGCTTAAATCCAAACTAATGGGCCTAAAATCCATGCCAATGTTTCAGCTAAAGCTGGATGCATCTAAGTTTTCTAGTTGTAACTGCTTTATGTTATATCTTCATAATGAAGCTAATATTTTATTTTCATTTTTCTTCAGGTTTTACAATGATGTGGAGCTTGGAGCCAATTTCATGCTTACATAATGGTAATCCCAAAACTCTTTAATGAAATCTAGATAAGCTCTCCTTACAGGAGGGACATAACCTGGATCCTTTCCAGGCAGTGTTCTAATGGAAGAGTTTCTTTCATCTGTCTCTAATTCCACCTCTTTGGTTTCTTTGCCACAGTTTGCTTTCTGGTTTGATGAATTTTATTCTGGATGCTGGACCTGCTACAATATTCTGAAGAGGCATTCTGGAATAAAAATATTCTGAATAAGAGTTTGCATGGTAGATAAGGCACAATTTCAGGGAGGAGAGCTTTGAATACTATAGGCAGAAGACAGACTTTTAATCAATGAGGTATTACAGAGACAGGAGGGAAAGCCAACTCTTCTCTGGCTGTGGTTTAAAAAGAATGAAAACACATTATGCTTTGGAGGTTGTGTTTTTTTTTGTTTTTTTTTTTTTAGTCCCGAATTGGAGATACTGGTGACTGTAACTCACATTCCTAGGAGTTTTAGGAATTGTAGTTGGAGCAAACCCTTTTTTGCATGAAACCAAATCAAAGACTACCCATACTGGTGCTCAGGCATTGTTGTTTTAGGCACTGGATAGATGCCAAGTCAATGAATCTGTAACATGCTGTAATCATGGACCATACCGAACAACATCTGGGGTTTGATTAAAAAAATATTAAATTACGTGCATACTTTCAAATTCCTCTATGCGGTGGATTTATCATAAACAGCTTAGTCCCATTTCCCAGGGCTCATGCTTTGTGCTCTCGCTCATTGCACCACATGGTTGTTACCAGTACCAGTACCCAATTACAGTGCCATCAGCCACACGTTTATCAGGTTTCGTCTGTCACCGTGGAGAGAGCTGTGGGCAGAACTGCCAAGCAGATGATACTTATTACCTCTTCTGTAGCATTCACTCTATTTCTGAGAAAAACTAAAATAAACCCAACTTCAGCAAGCTACATAATGTTTCTAAAAATTACATTCCACTCAAAATGACCAATCAACTTTGATTGCCTACATTTTGTGCCATGCCGTTCTTTGAGACAAACTGGTGTAAAGCTCAGGATGTTTTCCCAGGTAGTAGATACTTCACTAATCACTAAAGGGGTAGGAAATAAAAAAAATCTGTATTTCTGTGATTCCTGACCCTTTACTCCAAATCCATTAATAATGTGGATTTAACATGATTTGACCTGTTGGCAGCCATGTAATGGACTGACTCTGTAGTTGGTGATAAGGAAAATGATTCCATTACAATTCAAGCACTTCATTACGTCCTGCCCCCAGCCCATATTATCCATATTTTCTAAACTTTAAAAGATACATAAGGTTTAAAGACAAAAGATGTATGCATATTTCTGAGCATAGAAAATTGTAGTATGGTCCTTGTTTAAAGGAGAGTTTTCTTCTGTCACAATTCCTTACTGTAAGAGTGCCCCAGGGGGAAATTTGCCATGTATTTGGTGGGAGAAGGAGTCCAGTTCAAGAGGTCATTTTAATTAATAAATAATTCTAAATTAACTTAGTTGATTTAGCTGATTGTGTTACTTGTGCCTTTTATCCATAAAGTGGGAGAATAAAAATATTCAAGGAGATTTCTTCCTACTCCTAAAAGAGTGGGGAAGATATAAGCCTGATGCAGGGGATTTGTAACTATTTTTTATTTACTGATTTGCAGAGAAACTTTGGATCAATCTTATAACTCTTCTGTGCCCGAGTTGCTTTTCTCTAAAATTAAGAAAATAAAACTCCAGAGTATGTCAGCAAAGAGTTCAGACAGAGATAAAAATAAAAGTAAAGTGATACTACTTACATAAAACCAGCTAGGGTTGGATTACTGAACCACTGGCCCAAAACATAAATGTGGATTTATTTATTTTTTTTCCTTCTAATCACAGAAGTAGTTAATTGCAACAAAGCTATGGTGAAAATAATGGGAAGTTTGGGAAGATCTGAAGTGACAGTGTGAGGGGAGATGGAAAAGATCATTTAGATCAGAGGGAATATGAATTAAAACCTAATCTTGTACTCCCTGGAGTCAATGACAAAACTCTTATTGACTTTATGAAGCACAAAGATACAGATGCAGAGGATGGCTGGAAAGTACAAACATAAAGGCTGTCAGTCCATTAAGGCAAAGAAGAGGCTGTCAAAGAAATGGCAATGAAGAAAAATTCCAGCAAACAGGGAAATTCCTGCCCTTATGCAAGACCTCTCACAGTTCAGTGCTGCACTAAGACCAAGAAATCCAAAAAAGGAAGAAAACTTTTAAAGGTAAGAATATACACAGTAATATTAAATAAAAAATACTTAAAAGCTGAGAAAATGAGCCTATTTAGGACATGACTTAAACTTGGAATTGTGTAGAAACAGTGTAGAATTTTGTACTCTCAAGGTAAATTGTCAGTTTTGAGATTCATGAAGCTTTGGCTGTCTTGCCACTGTGAAGGCCTGAGCAGACAATGTCATCTATCTCCTGTTCTTATGCATCCTTAAAGTCTGTGAATACTGTTGTATTTTGGTCCTTTTCAGATAGTTTGTGTATAACAGTTTTATCCTTTATTGAGAGCAGAAGGCATAGTGGATATTAGCATTAAAAATGTAATAATGGACATTAATTACTATCCCATTGTTTTCTATGCATCACTCTTTGACTCTCCCAAAAAACTTTAATTTTTAGACTAAGTCTTGAAAACAATTAGTTTTAGCGTCATGGGAACTTGGATCTTCCACGTTGAACTGCTCAAAGTGCGTGGGACTACCACACAGTCAGGTATTTCTGTACAACCACTCTTACATATTCTATCTGTCAGATAATAGCATCTGAATCAGAGATTTGAATTACAGCACAGGAAAGCAGATGTGTCCTCCCAGACATTATGTTATTACCTTTGGATTTTTCCCATTTAAAATTGCACTATTATAATTTTTCACAACAATATTTAACATAAATAAATTATTTTCATGTGCAATTTTTACATGAATGAGGGCAAAACAAAGAATTGTTTTGATGACACATAAAATGGTGGTGATAATGCTTTGGAATGATATCTGTGAAACCCTTACTGTCAAAGTTCTCAAATTGTTTGTGTGGGAGGGGAAAGGAAGAATACTTAAATTATTAGTTAAATTACTCAAGTATCCGAATTTCACATTATTTATCTTTGCAAAATTGTGGAGCTCCCTGCTACAGGGTGTTGCGAAGTTCAAAGGCATAATGGAAATTAGAGAGGAATTTGATAAATTTGCATGGGATTGATTTGGTAATGGCTATTAAAGTTTGTGCTCTTGTGTCCAGGATGGCCAATGCTATCATGGAGTGCATTAAGAGAACTATGTCCAGCAGGTGTAGGGAGGTCCTCTTGCCCCTCTACTCTGAACTAGTGAAACCACACCTGGAATACTGTGTCTAGTTTTGTAGTTTTGGGCTACCCAGTGTTCTACTGGAAAGAGTCCAACAGAGGCTATGAGATGATTAAGGGACTTGAGCATCTCTCCTGTGAAGAAAGAGTAAAGGAACTGGGGCTGTTCAGTCTTGAGAGGAGAGCCTAAGAGAAGATTTTATTAATGTCTAGAAGTATCTGAGGAGTGGGTATTAAGTGGAAGGGGCAAAACTCTTTTCAGTGGTGCCCAGTAATAAGACAAAGTATAATGGCTATAAGCCAGACATAGGATATTCTACTTCAGCATGAGGATAAACTTCTTTATTGTGAGGGTGACAGAGACTGGAACAGGCTGCCCAGGGAGGTTTTGGAGTCTTCTTCTCTGGAGACTTTCCAAATCCACCTGGATCTGTTCCTGTATGGCCTGCCCTGAGTGATCTGTTCTGGCAGAGGGGTTGGACTTTATGATCTCCAGAGATCCCTTCCAAACCCTACCATTTTATGATTCTATGAAATATTCAGGTCTCAGAGTCACTCAGGTGATTCTGGAGCCTGGATCCTATGCGCTTGTGGTGAAGGATGTTCCTTTTTCCTCTGCTAAATCTTTTCTGTCAGAGTCTGACTGCTTTTGGAGAAGAAACTGCATGCTGCTTGAGCCAGTAAGGTCCTCTTTAACCTCCCACACTATGGAATTTGTACTTCCATTGAGACTTGAATCTGCACAGGGAGATAGGTGCAAGTGCTAGTAAATCATGGCATGCTAGGTAATTTGGAGAATGCAGAAAGTAACAGGTATCTTGAAGAGCACTTTATGTGAGGGAATAGGCTTGAAATTGTAGAAGGAATTTTATGTAACTAGTTTGCAGATTTTGGATGAAGCATCTCCTTCCACCTTTCTGCTCCTGATCAACAACCCATAGAATTCAGAAGAGGGGTTCAAATATACAGGGGAAAAAGGGGGCAGAGAGAAAAAGGTGATATGCAGAATTTTACAGAGGAAATACATGTTTACACAGGCAATGAGAAACACACACTGATGTAGCTGGAGATAAAGGTCAACATGAGTGCATCCAACCCTAGAAAGTGTAAAACAAAAAAAGAGCAATTTTTTTTTTTTTTTTGGCGGGGAGGTTTGTTTTTTTGGTGTTTGTTTTTTTTTCCAGCTGCAGTGTACAGCAGCTCAAACACCAGACCTGTGAGTAATCAGAATGGAGATGAATAATAACAGAAGTTGTCTCATTTTAACTAGTTGTATGCGAGATGATGCTGATAGGAGATTTTGACAAGAATAAGCAAATCACTGCCTCTCAATCTGTAGTTTAGGTAGACTGTTAGCTTAAATCCTCATAAATATGCTGAGATAGCCAAGTGAGCATCCAAAGAAACATGACTTGAAAAAGAAGGTTCTGCTTAAAAGTAATTCTAGCATCTGCAATGCTAAATAATTTGTTTTACATAATGATCTTTATGAACAAACAGAAAAGAGAGCAAAACCCACAAAGAAATAATGGGACTCAGTAGACACTGGGGGACCAAACTGCAGTCTTTGTGAAATCCACTTCTTTAAAGCCAAGTGAATATGTTGAGGATTCTAGGTCTTCAGGAAGAATTTCAAAAGTAATGGGAGATCCAGATATAAAGGGTCTTCAATATAATTCTTAAGAAAGAAAAATGATGGCAAAAAAATTATGTATTCTATGTATTTACAAATTCTACCAGAGGCAATTCCAAGTTTAAGATGTATCAACAATGCTGGGTCCAGCTCTAAAGTCCTCAGCACAGCATAGACAAGAACCTGTTGGAGGACCAGCAATGCTGGGAGGGCTGGAACTCCTCAGGCTGGGAGAGTTGGGAGTGTTCATCTTGGAGAGGACAATGCTCTGGGGAGACCTTCTGATGACCTTTCAGGTCTTCTGGAGATAGACTTTTGACAGGTTTAAACTAAAAGAAGGAGATTTAGACTAGAGAGAAGGAAGGCATTTTTGACTCTGAAAGTGGTGAGACCCTGGCCAAGATGAGGTTGTCTGGGGCTCTAAGCAACCTGTTCTAATTGCAGATGTCATTGCTCAGTTCAAGGGGTTGCACTAGATGACCTTAAAATGTTCTTTCCAACCCAAACCAGTCTATGATTCTATGACTCTATAATTCTATGATTTAAAGCCAGAGCCGACAGGAATACATCAGCTGGACCATAAACAGGACCTTCTTATATTCTGCTTAGTCCAGTTTTGGAGTATTGGAACAGACTCTCCAGAGAGGTTGTGGAGTCTCCTTCACTGGAAACTTTCAAGACCCGTCTGGATGCATTTCTGCATGATCTGCTCTAGTTCTGTCCTGCTCTGTCAGGGAGCTTGGACTCAATTATCTTCAGAGGTCTCTTCCAACACCTAACATTCTGTGATTCTGTGGTTACATCTGGCAAAGTGTAAGATGTTTCTTTCAGGACAATATGTTGGACCAAAACTGACCTACTAAAGAGTGAAAATAATCTGTTTCTAAGGTTTATACATGGGCAGATACCATCAGAACTCTGGGGAGAAAAAAAACCAGACTTATGTTTAAGGTAATCTATCTTGTTTCTGAGAAAAAAAAGTAGTAAAACATGAGCTCATTCCTTATAAGAACTCATGTAATTTGCATATGTCTTTTTTTTTTCCCAGTGGAAAAATGAGGAAAAAATAAAAGAAGAGTGAAATACTGACTCTGTGACTCTGTTCCTTGCTCCTGTACTGGTTTTACAAGGGTGCAACTTCTCTGAGTCAGCCTGGGATCAAAGTTGGCCTCTTGATGTGTCTTTACTTCTCCTTTATCTATTAAAATCAGCTGTTTGCAGCTCAGACTTAAACATTGTAAGATCTGATAAATGAGCTTTAACCTCAGGTATCTTGTTAATTGGGATATTTGAAATTTGTTGTTTCACATAAAGCAGACATCTTCTGAAGGTGTTTGGGGATCAAGACTCATTCCAGGAAATATTAATTAACTCAGTGCCTAACTACTTGGGAGTGCAGAGCCCACTGTCCATATGATGGAAGAACAATTCTTCTCATAAAAAAACCTCTGTTCTTCAGTATAGTAGAAGCTAACTCAAACTCTTAATGAACTTGCTCTTTTATCAGTACATTTCTTTACAAATTATTTGTAACTTTTAAATTACATCATTACTGGAAAATGCTTTAGTTTAGGGACAGTATTCCACAATAAATGATAGATGCAGTCTAGATGTGTGACAAGAAGAGTGAGATCCCTCTGTACTCTGTGGTGGGTGGTGGTTCCTTGGGGGTCATCTGGGGCTGGGGACAACAAATGGTGCTGAGGGCAGGGTGCTGGTTAAGGGGCAAAGCCCAAGGGCTAGGCAAATGCAGAAAGCTTCTTCCCTTGGTGTTATACTTTCTCACTGGATCTTCACCATTACCCAACAGTAAATGGAAGGGTGAAAGGACTGGAGAAAGGCCAATGTTGTCCCAGTCTTTAAAAAGGGCAAAAAGGAGGACCCGGGTAGCTACAGGCTCATCAGCCTCACCTCCATCCCTGGAAAGGTAATGGAACAGCGTGTCCTTGCTGCCATCTCTAAGCATCTGGAGGAAAGGAGGCTTATCACAAGTAGTCAACATGGATTCCATAAGGGGAAGTCATGCTTGTCTAATCTGATGGTTAGATGAGGGAAGGGCAGTGGATGTGATATACCTTGACTTCAGCAAGGCTTTTGATACAGTATCTCATGGGATCCTCACAGCCAAGCTTAAGAAGTGTGGGTTTAGTTATGGTCTAATAAGGTGGATTGGGAAGTGGTTGAAGAACAGATCTCAGAGAGTTGTGGTCAGTGGAACAGAGTCTGGCTGGAGGCCTGTGACTAGTGGAGTCCCCTGAGGGTCAGTGCTGGGTCCAATATTATTCAATATATTCATCAATGACCTGGA
>VYZU01053142.1:0-11083 GCA_013401355.1 Ceyx cyanopectus | reverse complement strand
TTCTCAATGTCATCCAATGACAGGACAAGAGGCAAGGGGTGCAAGTTGGAGCACAAGAGGTTTAGGGTCAACACAAGGAAGAACTTTTTCTCAGTGAGGGTGACAGAGCTCTGGAATAGGCTGCCCAGGGAGGTTGTGGAGTCTCCATCTCTGGAGACACTTAAGAGCCGCCTGGCTGTGTTCCTGGGTGACTTAGTCTAGGTGGTCCTGCTCTGGCAGGGGGGTTGGACTAGGTGATCTTCTAGGTCCCTTCCAACCCCTAATATCTGTGAATCTGTGAATCTATGAAAGGTTTCCTCTCTTTGCTGGGGAAGAACCAGCTCAAATCATCCTGTATTTTATTCTGAGTATGTATGGATGTGGTTGTGATGGGGTTGTTGCTGCACAGGAAGTTCACAGAGAAGTCTACCTGGTGATTCATACACTCAGGTTATCAGTTGTTCGCATCGTAAACCAGCTTATTGCTGTAAGTGTAACATTTCAGTCCAGTTAAAGGCACATTTTGGGCTGCATAAGATCTTAACTCTTTTATTTGCTTTTTTTTTTTACCTGGTTGTTCTAAGCATTATTAAGTAAATTAACAACTTTAAATCACTAGAGAAAAAAAAAAATCTTTCTAAGAGACGGCCATTTAAAGAAAAATTCATAACTCTAAATAAGAAAAAAGCCATCTCTTTTCCTTTTCAGGAAACTGTTATTCCTTTTGGTCATGTAAAGGAAAGCCAAAATAGAACTGCTTAAAACAATACAAAGCAGAGTAAACACATTTTCTTTCAAAGCTGTGCACTTTCAAAACAAATCTCCTTTAGCTCTATCTATGAGGAATCCTCAACTTCAGAGATCTTTCCTGGTTTTGTCCAGAATCATTTAACTTATTTCCAAGTCACCTTTAACGTTATTAAGGATATTAAGGTAATTGGATAATACATTTACCATTCAATAAATTGAGAAAAGTATTTTAGCTGTGTAAATAGAGCTGATTCAGCACTTTTCTCCCCAGTTTAATAGTCTTTTCACTTGCAGGATGAAATAAAAAAAAAAGAAAAAAAAAAAAGAGGAGCCCTGATTTCATATTATACCACAATAGTCTTCTCATAGTTGATTTGAAAACATGAAGCAGGGAGCCTGTGGCTGGTGGGGGCTGGGAGGATGAGCACCACAACAGCCTTGTCCCCACTGCCCAGGGATGCCAGGAATGCCAACACAGCAATGAGCATGATTTACTGAGACAGAACTGCCCCAGATTGCCAGCCAGATGAAACACATCTGGAACTATGCCTATTGGAAAGAAAGGGAATGGGCATTATGTAATGCCAGAGATTTTTTCTTTTCTTTCTTTTTTTTTTTGGGAACGGGACCAAAACAATCTTCTGTGGGAGGAAATGAGAGAGGAAATGGCTCATTATTCAGAAAAAGAGAGAGAAAGAGGTGAGATGTGAGGGTGAGGATGTAGTTGATGAGAAGGAGAAGGCTTGTGCACAAAATGCAGGGAGGAAAATTGCTGCTGGAGTAGGAACTATCCATGAGCCAGCACAGATAAGGAGGAGGGAAAGATGGTTTGGAAGTTAAACAGTTCATGATGGAAAGTGCAGTCTTGCCAAGAAAAAGAATTTACAGATAATTAAGGGAAAACACTAACATAAATAAGAGAAAAACTACAAAAGCTTCAAAGTGGACTTAACATTAACCTTGTGATTCAGAGTATTACAATTGACAGAAAACGGGAAGAAGAAAGACAGACATTATATAATTAAGTCCCAGACAACCTACCATTTAATAAGTGTTATCAGTCAAATTTTTTATGTTGACTCAGATGGTAGGAGTTGCTTTCAGCCCAGAATTATATCACAAATTTTTCAGTGCTGGAAATTGCCTATTTCCAGGAAAAGCTGCTGTCTGTATACTACTGGTTCCAGGGACCTGCAGTCAAGGCATCAGCAAAGTGCTTTAAAACCCTCACATTTTTACATAAAGGTTCAAGAAGACATGAAATAATTTAGGTGTTAAGGGGACACATATCTTGCTCAGAAATATCTGTTCCAGGTCAATACCAAAATATTGTGAGGCAGCTTATAATATTCTACCTGATCTGTAGATGAAACTGGTAGGATTTCATTCTCTAATGCTTCTTCTCAAGTACTGAAAATTGCAAGTGGGAAAAAATAGGTTTTCATCAAAACAATTTGAAAAAGGCTGAAATGGAAGGGAGGAGTGTGAATAAGTAATCTAGAGAGCTTTGTATGCCTTTATACTCTCTGCACACTGTAATAGCTGGAAATGCAGGGGAAAAAAAAAAGGCAGCTTTTACTGTGGTAAATGGCATAAAACGTGTGTGCTTGTACACAGTGTTTCCCCTCTACCACTGCCAGTGACCAAGCCCCGTTCTTCTGCATCTAGAAAGTCTCTCAGAAGAAGTAAATAATAACATATGTGATTCCCTTAGGATGCTAAGAGAACTAAATAGAATAATTTTCCTTTCCAGGAGGAGGATCTCCTGTTTCTCACTAAAATACCAGGAGAATGAGCATCCTTACAGCATTTTAGCAGGAAATAATGGCAGAGGCAATTTCTGTTAATATTTCAATGTACTGCAAGGGTAACAAACATCTGCAAAGGTTTGCTTGGATGAATATATATGTATATCCTTTTTTTTTTTTTTAAACACAAATTTTGACATGGACAATACACTATTAACAACAGGATATTTCTTCCTATACTTTCATGTTTAATTGGTGTTTAAAGGAAGGCTTAATTATTTTATCTCTGGGGGGTGAGGATAAAGGCATCTTTTGACACAGACATCATTTTTTGTGCCATCTTAAAAAGAAACATATGGAAGAAAATGTGACAGTGGTCATGCCAGTGTCTTACCTAACATGCCCCAAACCCCAACAATTAATTATAATTTCCTATTAAAATAACATGAGAAAAACATTTTTTTTCCTGTTGCAGAGGGAAGGGTTGGTTTTCTTTATACTTATTTACTAATGGTGTGTACATGCTTAAGCTGCTTCACAGCCATCTTGACTGCTCACCAGGATGATAGCTAGCATCAATCAAATGGGGGCCAGTGGTACAATGTTCCTTTGAACAATGTTTCACAGAAAAGACATCTGTTGTGCATACAATCTGTCTTTCAAGGACTAAAAGAGGTGTTACCAACAACTCACTTCCTCATACAAATCTCTATGTTTCTTGAATTCCACATATATGTCATCATAAATAGTATAGTTTTCTTTGTGAAGGCACACAACTTGATTTAGATATTAAAGGCATCTTGAAATTCATACATCTGGACTGGATGAGACATTTCTTCTTCCGTAGGGCCTATATAAATATTGTTCTAGGGGAGATTCCGCTGAACCAGCAACTGGGAGAACTGAGTCCGCTGAAGGCAAATGTATTTCTTATTTCTTTGCTACAATATTAATAAGTGAGGTGTGAAATTCCCCTTTCATGACATGGTATTTGCGAGTAACTCAAAGCAAAATATTTGTGCTACATTCTGGTCACCTTACTCACTCCATTAGTCCTACCACCTCCATGGAGGCTGGTGCTGTGTGTGCAGCAAGTGGGATTTGGCTTCAAACAAACTTCATCTGTACAATGACAGACAGGAGAAATAGATGCATAACATTAAGTTGAAATTGCATTAAGGTCCCTAGTCCTAACTGCTGTTGACCTTCACATTTTGGGTTTCATGGTGCTATATCTTGTAGAGCAGTTTCGTCTCTGCAGTTGCCACTGGTTTTTCTGTTCCTAAAATGCAGAGGCATTGGAGCTATCCCACTTTTAAACCACCTTTGGGGGTTTACAGCCTGATGTACACAGACACAAAATTTGAGCATCTCATTTCTGGAGGGCTGGTGGTAAAATGGTAATGGTAAAATGCAAGATGAGCTGGAGAGTAATCCTGTGAGAGAAATTAGAAAAGTACTCGATGGCAGCTCCGTGCACCCACTGAGAAATACTTGTTTGCAGATGCAGCAGAGACTGCTGGCCATTTGGTTAGTCCCGCTGTTAAAATCACCCCAAAACCAGCCATTTCCAACACAAACTTGTGCAGGGAAAGGTCAGCGTTATTGTTAAGACTGAATGCAAGAAGCTCTGTGTCTTGTGAGGGGGACTCCTTGCTTTGGAAAGGCTACAGACATCTTATTAACTAATAATGTAAAAAGTTTTTAACCCCTTTGGGTTTCTGAGGCATCTTGTAATAAGTTGATGAAGATTTCTGTTATTAAGGCACTTTCCAATACTAATCTGCTAGTCGATATTCACAGATTCACAGATATTAGGGGTTGGAAGGGACCTNAAGTCTGGCTCCATCCTCTCTACACTCACCCTTAACATATGTATAGACATTAATGAGGTCCCCCCTCAGTCTCCTCTTCTCCAGGCTAAAGAGCCCCAGCTCTCTCAGCCTCTCCTCATAAGGGAGATGCTCCATTCCCCTAATCATCTTGGTGGCCCTGCACTGAACTCTCTCCAGTAAATCTCTGTCTTTTCTGAACTGGTGTGTTGATGCAGCACTTTAAACATGTATAAAATTTATTCTGACTTTCCTGTTGCAGTGCTCCTCTCTTAGTTTTTCAGTGGTGTGGCAGTGGTGGGCTGGGGCAGGCTGTGATAAGAGCAACTGCTGCTGAGCTTTTTGGGGGCAAGTGCCTCTAAGCCCGAGCTACATGGAGTAGCAGCTTGGATGGGCCAAGGTAGCCAGCTCAGGCAACATGACTCAAGATGTCATTATAAAAATAAATTCAGATCTGGAGCAGACTTAGGGCACTGGATTTACAAATCCCATCCAAAACAAACAGGACTGATGCTGTACTTTGATTAATGGACTGATTGATCTCTGGCTTCCAAGAGGGTGGTGCTGTGGAGTGCAGGAGAGGTTGCTAAAGAAAAGAGGACCTTTGTGAGACCCACTCTCCACAGCCTGGAGGATCTCCTTCAGGTTTCCAAGTTGGCTGTTCATCAAGCCCACAGCAGTTGGTGGCCGGCAGTAATCTATCTATCTATCTATCTATCTATCTATCTATCTATCTATCTATCTATCTATCTATCTATCTATTTGTGAAGAGTTTAAGTCAAAAGCTTTGAAGAACCTTGGCAGCACTTGAGTGAGCTCAGCTCGTGGTGGAAAATGAAAGTCAGAGCAGCGAACAGTGAGGTTGTGCCAACAGCCTGCGAGTTCAGAGGATTCAAAACTCCAAGGTGATACTTTAGTTAGCTCACTGTAATTAGAAATAACTCTGCAGATCTAATCTGAATGAAACATACTGGAATGCTAATGTACTTTGGGTCTGAAGAACTCACAAAAGATTGATGCTGGCATTGTGTTGTCAGTGACATTACCTACATTATGATTTTCACAAGCACATCTGGGGGGAAAAGGAGAAAGAAAAGAAAAGAAAAGAAAAGAAAAGAAAGAAAGAAAGAAAGAAAGAAAGAAAGAAAGAAAGAAAGAAAGAAAGAAAGAAAGAAAGAAAGAAAGAAAGAGAAAGATTGATTCTTCTTTTGAAAAAGGAACAGGCTGCACTTATTAGAAGTCTATAGGCATTTAAATATTCTTTCTCTTCTGATTCCTTATTCACTTTAGTTATCTCCATCTCCTCTGCTCTTTGAGCTAGTTGAGCTTGTGCACTGTGGCAGTATATATACCCTGCCTTCTGCCCTGTCGCGGTTTGGGGTCAGGGCAACCCCCAGACCAATAACAGACCGCTCTCTTTTAACCCCCCTCCCTCCCCAAAGGGGAGAGAGAAAGGAATAAGGGAGAGAGACTTAGTGATTAGAAAAAGGAACTAAAACAATTTAATTAAAAAAAATGAAAATGAAGTATATACAAATATGTACAAAGCCAGTACCGAACCCAACCTCCCCCCGATGGTAATTACGTCACCCTCACGGACGCTGTGGAGGAGCTGGACTCTGGCACCGGGTCTCGGGAGCGAAGACAAGAGCCAAAGCCAAAGGGGTAGACCGGAAGCGAAGAGGGACGAGAAGGGCCGAAAAAAAAAGGGCAATCAAAAGGGCAATCCAAAAAAAGGGCCAAAAAGAGAAGGACTCCCGAAGAAGAAGGGACGAACTTCCGGACCCCCCGAGCTTATATACTGGATATGACGTGTATGGGATGGAATACCTCGTTGGTCAGTTTGGGGTCACCTGTCCTGTCCGCTCCTCCCCGCAGGTGTGGTCTTTCACTTTCTGCACCCCCCAGTGCAACACACAAACTCTAGCCATGGCCTTGGTTTTACATTCCATCCCTGGCAGTAACTGTAAACATGAGGTGTTATCACTGTTAGAAGCAGACTCTGTCTGCAAAACATGCTGCTAACTCTAGAAAGTGCAGTTAGTTAGAAACTTAAGCTGAAAAGTAAAATCACTGAACAGAATTTGCTTGGTTTTCACCCAAACCAGGACATGCCCCTGTTCCACAAATTTGCATGTCAAAACTAGCCACCTAAATTCACATCTAGGCATCCCTGCTTCCAAAGCCTTAGAGCTTCTGAAAAATACTTCTGCAATGTTTTGACAGCAGATCAGGTGTTTAACACTCCTCAGCATAGAAACATTAGAAGAATATAAGAGGTAAAAATACAAACTCACCTGGTATTAGTTGTCATCACTGACTCATCAATCAACAGTTTCATGGTGAGAAAAAAATGAAAGAAAGATGACAAAAATTCCAAACAATCTATAAGTATTTGCAATATGGATATTAATTAAAAATTCATGTTGAACTCTGACCATCTCCTCTGAAATTTTTCCTGCTGTGTGTGACCATTGACAGGAATATGTGTAAATAATGGGGCATAAGGAGAGATGGTTTTGGAAACCCTCATGTCCTAAATGGTCCTCATAACTAGGAGAATGGTGAACTCAGAAGGCAATGCCTACAGTAGTTACACAGAATCCCAGTATGGTGGGGGTTGGAAGGGCTCTCTGGAGATCATCTCATGCCATGCTCCTGCTCCAACCAGCAGGGTCATCCAGAGCAGTGTCCAGGTGGGTTTGGAATCTCTCCAGAGAAGGAGACTGCACAACTTCTCTGGGCAGCCTGGAACAGGCTCTGACACCCTCACATCAAAAAACTTTCTCCTCCTGCTCAGACAGAACCTTCTGAGTTCCAGTTGGGGCCCCTTGTTGCCCCTTGTCCTGTCACTGGGCACCACTGACTAGAGTCTGGCCCCATCCTTTTGTCCCCTAAGGGTCCTTTAGCTTTTACTCAGCATTGATCAGATCCCTTCTCAGACTGCTCTTCTCCAGCTGAACAGTCCCATGGCTCTCAACCTTTCCTGGCCACAGAAATGCTCCAGGTCCATCACCATCTTTGCAGCCTGTGCTGACCTCTCCAATAGTTACTAATCTCTTTTGAACTGGGGAGCCCAGAAAGTGACACAGGACTCCAGATGTGCCCTTCTTAGTGCAGAGTAGAGGGGCAGGAAAACTCCTCAACCTGCTCCCCACAGCCTTCTTCATGCCTCCTAGGACACCACTGGCCTTCTTGACCACAAGGGCACATTGCTGGCTCATGGTGAGCTTCTTGTCCCCCAGCACTCTCAGGTCCTGCTCCATGGAGCTGCTATCCAACCTCTCCCCTGTACTGCTACCCTACATCAGTTTCAGTTGTGTAAGCTCTTTCAGCACTTTTTAAACAGGGAGGCAAATACAGTCTACTTATGAAACACCAACTGGACACATATAAAATACATCCGGAATCCTTTATAGATTCACCATATTTTAGAAAGGATTTAGTTTCACACACTCTGCAAGGTCAAAATGCAACATCAAAAGAGAAAACTCCTCCTGGGATCATATCTTCTGCACTGAGCATTACCACAGGCAGGCAAATAGTGGGTGACTCATACCTGCTGTTTCTTCACTATGGGTTCAACTTGGAACATAAATTATGTCAATCTGCTAATGTAAATTTTCCACAAATCGTGGCTGGTTTGAGTTACATGGCATGCTTTATTTTCCCCAACTGCAGGTATATTTGAATTCAAGTAGGCTGTCAAGTAAATATTTAAAGGTGAAACATATAAATGAAGACAAAGTGCAGCCATTAAATGCTGATGTTATGGTCCTTTTGTTTTCACAGAGCAAGAACCAGAAGATTACAATACAAATATAAAAGGCCATCTTGATTAAAAATAATGTGTGCTACCATGGAGTTTCTTGAGCACTTAATAATGATCTCTTATTTGAAGAAGTTATAATTTAAAAATGTTAAATAAAACTTTTTTTAACATTTATTTTTAATTAGACAGTCTTCTTTGCTTCCAGGTTACAACTATGTTGTTATTGTTCAGGATATGATGAATTCCAGGAGATGCAAAAGAATTAAGAATCAATTAATTATTAATAAAATTGCAATGATATTTAAAGATTGTGGAATATCCATTGCATAGAATAAGAATGTGCTAGGAATAATGGTAGAGAAGAAATTGCTAAAAAATAAAATAGGTTTTTTTCTATTGAGATTGTTTCTTCTTTGCTTTTTGATCATAGCCTCAGTTACAGCCATCTGTCTGTTTCAACATCTATCTAAATACGTCCCTGAATAAATTTTTTGGGCTTATGTCTAATTTACCAGGCCAACAGAAAGCTACATCCACTCTAGATGCATTCACTTCTGAAAGCTTCAGATAAAGGGGTCAAGGTCATTGCTGAGCCAGCTTGTAGAATACGAATCGAATCACAATAACTTTCCTAGGCTGAGAAATGTAGGCAGGAATTATGCTCTGTGATTCATTTATTTTTAAGTGGATTCAGTTCCATCTCTCATGTTAGAAAAATTTTAAGCTGTACCTTTGTTTTAGATCTTCCTGAGCATTGAGCACAACTTCCTTGTGTTAGTGCTGAGAAAACAAGAATAGGTTGGCTTTAAAGGTGCTGCTGTAGGTTTTGTATGCCTTGTTCTCTGTTTCAGGTGATCCAGGGGAAAAAAAAATCTCTCCACAGATTTTTGGAGAAGTGATGGTCAGTCCAGTCATTAATAAAACCCTTGTATTTCCAAATGAATATTTTCTCTTAATGGCTAATGTTCAAAATTACATCATAAACAAGGATTTTGGAAAATTTAAGCTCCCCTTATCTTGCTTGGTGGTCAAATGGTTCTCTTTGCATTATGCATGGTATTAAATTAGGATCAGTCCTCAGTCTGGTAACCATGTAATTTAATATTAAAGGCTTTCTTCAACTTCAGTGAAGTACTGAGGTTATAACTTTGCAAACTTTGCCTGTCATTTAGTCAAATCTACCAGCTTTTATTAGAACAATAATTATGGAGACTAAAATTTCATGGTTTTTTTGAAGCCTGCAGGTTTGAAGCTGTGCCAGTTGCATGGGCTTAGATATCCAAACTTGCTTTTATTAAAGAAAATGCTGGCACTAGCAAGCAGGAACCATCACATGGCATCCTGAGTTGTTAATAATGAAGAAATTGCACTAGGGACAATTTAATTAGCTGGACTTTCTTCCTCTACAGTGTCAGTCAAACCACTGAGAATCAGAATAGTAATTTTAGATTCCACAGGAGGGTAGTGTAAAGGACTCAGTGCCAGAGGGTCATGGGTTACACAGATACAACACACAATTAGATGAATTTACAGGGCACATACAGGGCACATACAGGTCCTGCTGAGGGATACTTGTGCAACACAGTTGTTTGAAGAATCCACAGCTTGGTGTCAGCTGGGCACCAGCACCCTAAATCTGCTATGTTTGACCTTGGCAAGTTTGCTAGGAAAAGAGCGTTTCAGTGCCAAACCCCACAAAACACAAGAAGCTTCAAGAATAGGCATCCTATGGTGTACTTGACTCTTGATGTACAATCTCATGTTATTTGCAAGCGAAATGTTGGCATAAGCAGGCCAATATTTTAAAAAAGTTTAGTTAAGGGCTGGTAGAGGTACATTTGAAAATTAAGTAAAGAGTAATCAACTCATCTCTAAAGGTCTGTGCACTACTATATAACAGCTTCTCCTCTTAAGAAATCATAGCAACTGAATGTAAG
Organism: Ceyx cyanopectus; assembly: GCA_013401355.1. Lineage (NCBI taxonomy): Eukaryota > Metazoa > Chordata > Aves > Coraciiformes > Alcedinidae > Ceyx > Ceyx cyanopectus. Next base: position 1,065 of record VYZU01053142.1, on the reverse strand, counting down.
ATGCTATTTTTATTTTGCAAAATGAAGCATAATTATTTAGAACATTTTCTAAAAGAGCACTTTGTAAGCTAAGAAAAATGTAATGCAGTAATGACACAATATCTTAACATATTCTCTCATTCTGAGTAGTGCTGCCTCTGTATATTCAGAATAACATTAAGCAGATATATCAATGGCTCAAAATTGTGTTTCTGGGAGGTAAAAAGATTGGGGGAACCTATGAAAAAACCAGAAAGTACTCCAAAAACCATCCTGCAAATCCTGTGAGGCTTTTGGGTACAGGATGTTAGTCTGCGACTCCATTAATTTACTTTATAACTATTTTATGGCCCACATGCCAAAACAGCAGTAGTTTAGTTTTGATATACATGTTAATGCATTTCTTCAGAAATTATTACCACTTTTATTTGCTAAATTGGGTGGAATTATAAATCATGCAGCATTTGTTACATACATTCAACTTCCATCCAAGTTCACTGCTTATACTTCCAGCCTGTGTTTCGTGGTGTTTCTTCAACATTTTATTTAGCAAAATAGAAATAGAGAAACAAATAAAGGCACCAGATATGAATTATAGAGCCAGAAGGCTTTGATAGAAATAACAGCAGGTCTACTTCATCTTTACAACATTTTATTCAGTGGCATTGCAACTGACAAGGTTTCTGCTTTGAGCATTTAATTCTGTAATTTAAAGTACAATCCAATGCAACACAGAAAGGAGGAATGTCCATTTCAGTGACAGACACAAATACAAAAGTTTAAAGTGATATAAATGCTAGTGTACTCAATATTGCTTCTAATTTGAGTATTTTATATGCAAACCTGCTGCCTCCATGTCAAAAATAGTGGTAGTCATGCACTAATATATTTTGCAGCTGTCTGAAACTTAAATAACACTTCACAGTGCAGTTGTTTATTGACAGAACATGATAACTAGAACTTGAAATTCATGACAACTTCATAAATTACACTGAATTTCAGAACATATCAAAGTATAAAAGTAAAATTCTGAAGTTATTCAGAAATAATAGAAAAATCTATTTGGTCAAGGAATCTTTGTCCAGT
>VYZU01053139.1:8641-19761 GCA_013401355.1 Ceyx cyanopectus | reverse complement strand
TTGAAAGCAGGGTTCTATGAGCAAGCTGCTGCTGGAAAACACAGAGAATGTTCTACAGCAGCCAAATCCTCCAACTAAAGAGCAGTCTCTCAGTATGCAGGGGGACTAAGATGGGCTTGTGACATTTTCTTCAGACAAGTTCGTTTCTGTTGCAAACAATGCACAGAGATATTGCAGTGGGGGGGCTCTGCCACGTGCAGAACGTGTTCAGAGAGATGGGAACAAATCAAATAGTTGAGTTTAACAGATCAAGTTTTGCAGACAACAGGGAATAGGGATGCTTGTTGTTTATCTCAGAGGCAGCAAGCCCTTGCAAAACATGTCTCCACCGTGCAACCTCTAGGGAATAGTTAGGGCAGTTCCATTTGAATCTCTGAATATCTGAATTTTGTTTGCAGAATCCAGGCGGTGAAATCCTCCCCAGCCTGTCAGTTTGTTACAGCCCTTTGCCGCTGCCACAGAAAGCACCGAGCTGGCTCAAGCCTGAGGTAAGAGTGACACCAAGTGGTTAAGTACATTATTCCTACATCAGTTTTTCCAAGTATTTTTTCTGCTTTATCTTTGATTTGGAAACATCGCTCTTGGGTTGTTTTTGGTTTTGTTTTTTTTTCTTTCTAAATAATCCTGATTATGTCACTGAATATTTTTCCTCTCAAATCTGTGCGCAGCAGAGCTCTCCCTTGTTTTAGAAGCAAATACCACCCTCAGATCTATGCTCTGATTCTTTCTCTCCATGTAATATTATTTAGATAGAATTTATTTTCTCCAGCATAAGGCAATTTCTGGGTTTTAATGAGGTGTTGAGAAAGACGTGGCACTGTTCTCAGAGGGAAATAGGAAATCAGCAACCACTCTATAATGCTTGGACTGTAGAACACTCAAAAGGATCAACAGCAAAATATTCTTCAAGGTAAGGAGTCTCCAGGGCAGAGAGAATCCAGTCACACTAGAATAATGCAGCCTTCTTTCTCCTACTCTTCTTTTTCAATGGTAGGTATCTGGTGACAAGCTGTCCCCCTGATTTCCTCCTCAGCAGAGCTGAGTGAAGGGCAGGTGTGAAACAGCCCACTTAGAGCACACCAAGATTGATAGAGCCTAGTGCCAGCAAGCTCCTGACACCACGTTTTCAGTCATCTCATCAGGAGAAAACAGCTCTGGCAATAGGTGTGTCCCCCTTATCAATCAGTAGATTATTCTTAGTAGCCTTATGAACAGCCTTTTCTCGCCAGTGAGGTAGTCATCATTCTTTCAGACAGAAAAGATCTGCCAGCCTGAGGTGTTGCTTTCCGTGGCACCTGGAGCACTAAGTCAAAGCAGACTTTCTTGCTGACTCTCCTGATTATCCCAGAGAAAATGTATATAGTCTACAGAAGTCCAGTACATTCATTTTTGTGGTCAAAAGCACAAAGGAAAGGGAATCTGTTAAAAAAACTCAGATAAATGACAGGCAAAAAAAAAGCATGTTCCTATCTGGAAGACATGCCAGACAGTGGAGACTGCAAAAAGAATGTTAGCTGGAAAAGGACTCCTTTGAAATCTCTGAGTGAATGGCCAGTCCTACCACCCACAAGAAAAATAGCAGCTGTGTAATTATTTGCATTAAAAGTGACCCCAAAAGACAGGCCAATTAAAAATCTGTGAATAATGAAAGAATTATTTAGGTCAAACTGCTGTACTTTCTGGAAAGTAAACAATAACTAGTATTTCAGAAATACAGCAACTGTTTCAACTGCAGCCATGAAATAGTTTCTGTAGGTGAATTTTGATAGGTAGGAAGCTTTCTGCTGTTCCTGCAGGACAACTCTGTGTGTGTCAATGAGCTGGAAGGTGACAATGTTTGGAGATGGTGCCCTTGTCATCTCAGTTATTATCACTTCCCTTGCCAGGGTAGCAAACTAGTAAAGCAAAATACAGTTTGCTGCTGGAGTTGTGAGAATTCAAGTAATTCAACTGCTACTGCAGAAGCAGCTGATGTGTCAGGATGCAGTGAGGGAAGACTGCAAGGGATCACACTGTGTTTTCTGGACAAGAAAAAGCAGGATCATCACAGAGGGGCTGTAGCCACTGAAAATGAATGTCTCCAGCTGATGCTCTAGTTGACTGTAACTTTTTAACCTGCAGATTATTTTATTTTTTGAGTTTTAGTTAATACTGTGTTTGGGCACTGCTGTTATATATTTGTTTCCTGCACATCAGAAGCTGCTAGTAGTGAGTCCTTCCATTTTGTAGGTAAAAAAAAGTAGTATATCCTCAGTCCTTGTGTGTCTTTTATACAGAGTTAATGTGTCTTTTTCACACAGAGAGAATCTTCCTTGACATCTTTGCACACCTACTAACTAGTGTTGTTTTGGCAACTTCTTCATATATTCTATTTAGCCACTGAATGGCTCAGCAACCTTGTGTGATATTAATACCAATCCAGGCACAAAATAAACTTTGGTGGTAATAGTCACTTTCATTATCTTTTTCTTTCAGTTAGAACTAGAGCTGGGTTTGGAGAGGTTTGTTTTCAATGCACTTCTGTGTTTCAGATGAAATGTGACAATTCTGGCCATAAGGTGTTGGTTGCCATGTCAGCAACGTCCTCATTTNCTTTGCCGCTGCCACAGAAAGCACCGAGCTGGCTCAAGCCTGAGGTAAGAGTGACACCAAGTGGTTAAGTACATTATTCCTACATCAGTTTTTCCAAGTATTTTTTCTGCTTTATCTTTGATTTGGAAACATCGCTCTTGGGTTGTTTTTGGTTTTGTTTTTTTTTCTTTCTAAATAATCCTGATTATGTCACTGAATATTTTTCCTCTCAAATCTGTGCGCAGCAGAGCTCTCCCTTGTTTTAGAAGCAAATACCACCCTCAGATCTATGCTCTGATTCTTTCTCTCCATGTAATATTATTTAGATAGAATTTATTTTCTCCAGCATAAGGCAATTTCTGGGTTTTAATGAGGTGTTGAGAAAGACGTGGCACTGTTCTCAGAGGGAAATAGGAAATCAGCAACCACTCTATAATGCTTGGACTGTAGAACACTCAAAAGGATCAACAGCAAAATATTCTTCAAGGTAAGGAGTCTCCAGGGCAGAGAGAATCCAGTCACACTAGAATAATGCAGCCTTCTTTCTCCTACTCTTCTTTTTCAATGGTAGGTATCTGGTGACAAGCTGTCCCCCTGATTTCCTCCTCAGCAGAGCTGAGTGAAGGGCAGGTGTGAAACAGCCCACTTAGAGCACACCAAGATTGATAGAGCCTAGTGCCAGCAAGCTCCTGACACCACGTTTTCAGTCATCTCATCAGGAGAAAACAGCTCTGGCAATAGGTGTGTCCCCCTTATCAATCAGTAGATTATTCTTAGTAGCCTTATGAACAGCCTTTTCTCGCCAGTGAGGTAGTCATCATTCTTTCAGACAGAAAAGATCTGCCAGCCTGAGGTGTTGCTTTCCGTGGCACCTGGAGCACTAAGTCAAAGCAGACTTTCTTGCTGACTCTCCTGATTATCCCAGAGAAAATGTATATAGTCTACAGAAGTCCAGTACATTCATTTTTGTGGTCAAAAGCACAAAGGAAAGGGAATCTGTTAAAAAAACTCAGATAAAGACAGGCAAAAAAAAAGCATGTTCCTATCTGGAAGACATGCCAGACAGTGGAGACTGCAAAAAGAATGTTAGCTGGAAAAGGACTCCTTTGAAATCTCTGAGTGAATGGCCAGTCCTACCACCCACAAGAAAAATAGCAGCTGTGTAATTATTTGCATTAAAAGTGACCCCAAAAGACAGGCCAATTAAAAATCTGTGAATAATGAAAGAATTATTTAGGTCAAACTGCTGTACTTTCTGGAAAGTAAACAATAACTAGTATTTCAGAAATACAGCAACTGTTTCAACTGCAGCCATGAAATAGTTTCTGTAGGTGAATTTTGATAGGTAGGAAGCTTTCTGCTGTTCCTGCAGGACAACTCTGTGTGTGTCAATGAGCTGGAAGGTGACAATGTTTGGAGATGGTGCCCTTGTCATCTCAGTTATTATCACTTCCCTTGCCAGGGTAGCAAACTAGTAAAGCAAAATACAGTTTGCTGCTGGAGTTGTGAGAATTCAAGTAATTCAACTGCTACTGCAGAAGCAGCTGATGTGTCAGGATGCAGTGAGGGAAGACTGCAAGGGATCACACTGTGTTTTCTGGACAAGAAAAAGCAGGATCATCACAGAGGGGCTGTAGCCACTGAAAATGAATGTCTCCAGCTGATGCTCTAGTTGACTGTAACTTTTTAACCTGCAGATTATTTTATTTTTTGAGTTTTAGTTAATACTGTGTTTGGGCACTGCTGTTATATATTTGTTTCCTGCACATCAGAAGCTGCTAGTAGTGAGTCCTTCCATTTTGTAGGTAAAAAAAAGTAGTATATCCTCAGTCCTTGTGTGTCTTTTATACAGAGTTAATGTGTCTTTTTCACACAGAGAGAATCTTCCTTGACATCTTTGCACACCTACTAACTAGTGGTGTTTTGGCAACTTCTTCATATATTCTATTTAGCCACTGAATGGCTCAGCAACCTTGTGTGATATTAATACCAATCCAGGCACAAAATAAACTTTGGTGGTAATAGTCACTTTCATTATCTTTTTCTTTCAGTTAGAACTAGAGCTGGGTTTGGAGAGGTTTGTTTTCAATGCACTTCTGTGTTTCAGATGAAATGTGACAATTCTGGCCATAAGGTGTTGGTTGCCATGTCAGCAACGTCCTCATTTGCAACAGACCACTGCAAAAATCTGTTTTCTTCACTTGTGACTTTCTGTAGTATCCCATAGTGTGACCTTATGGTCTGGAGCATCAGGTGACTTTTAAGTACCATATGTAATAATGGCAAATACAAAAGCATTTCTGGCCATGCTTATCACTGCTCACCAGAGAAGCACCAGTAGTTTTGCTGCCTGTTTTCTATAGAGATTTGGTGTTCTCTCATGGTGAATATTGAAACTTCCTTAATAAGAAATCTCCCAAGAAAGACTGTAAAAAGAGCTACTTATTCCTTAAAAGGAATTCCATATGGCTTCACATTTCCCCCATGAAAACTTGCTTTGCTGTTCCTCATTCATGCTTTAGCAAGTTGAGAGCTGTTACCAATTTCCTTTGTGAAAGGGCATCAGAGATAGCACAGAGAATAAAATAAATGCAGGAAAAAATTATTGTTGTCAATCAGTGGCAAACTAGGGCTGTCCCAGATCTTTCCTTTGAAATCTGCATCTCACAGACCTGAGGCTAGCNCTCAGAGGGAAATAGGAAATCAGCAACCACTCTATAATGCTTGGACTGTAGAACACTCAAAAGGATCAACAGCAAAATATTCTTCAAGGTAAGGAGTCTCCAGGGCAGAGAGAATCCAGTCACACTAGAATAATGCAGCCTTCTTTCTCCTACTCTTCTTTTTCAATGGTAGGTATCTGGTGACAAGCTGTCCCCCTGATTTCCTCCTCAGCAGAGCTGAGTGAAGGGCAGGTGTGAAACAGCCCACTTAGAGCACACCAAGATTGATAGAGCCTAGTGCCAGCAAGCTCCTGACACCACGTTTTCAGTCATCTCATCAGGAGAAAACAGCTCTGGCAATAGGTGTGTCCCCCTTATCAATCAGTAGATTATTCTTAGTAGCCTTATGAACAGCCTTTTCTCGCCAGTGAGGTAGTCATCATTCTTTCAGACAGAAAAGATCTGCCAGCCTGAGGTGTTGCTTTCCGTGGCACCTGGAGCACTAAGTCAAAGCAGACTTTCTTGCTGACTCTCCTGATTATCCCAGAGAAAATGTATATAGTCTACAGAAGTCCAGTACATTCATTTTTGTGGTCAAAAGCACAAAGGAAAGGGAATCTGTTAAAAAAACTCAGATAAAGACAGGCAAAAAAAAAGCATGTTCCTATCTGGAAGACATGCCAGACAGTGGAGACTGCAAAAAGAATGTTAGCTGGAAAAGGACTCCTTTGAAATCTCTGAGTGAATGGCCAGTCCTACCACCCACAAGAAAAATAGCAGCTGTGTAATTATTTGCATTAAAAGTGACCCCAAAAGACAGGCCAATTAAAAATCTGTGAATAATGAAAGAATTATTTAGGTCAAACTGCTGTACTTTCTGGAAAGTAAACAATAACTAGTATTTCAGAAATACAGCAACTGTTTCAACTGCAGCCATGAAATAGTTTCTGTAGGTGAATTTTGATAGGTAGGAAGCTTTCTGCTGTTCCTGCAGGACAACTCTGTGTGTGCCAATGAGCTGGAAGGTGACAATGTTTGGAGATGGTGCCCTTGTCATCTCAGTTATTATCACTTCCCTTGCCAGGGTAGCAAACTAGTAAAGCAAAATACAGTTTGCTGCTGGAGTTGTGAGAATTCAAGTAATTCAACTGCTACTGCAGAAGCAGCTGATGTGTCAGGATGCAGTGAGGGAAGACTGCAAGGGATCACACTGTGTTTTCTGGACAAGAAAAAGCAGGATCATCACAGAGGGGCTGTAGCCACTGAAAATGAATGTCTCCAGCTGATGCTCTAGTTGACTGTAACTTTTTAACCTGCAGATTATTTTATTTTTTGAGTTTTAGTTAATACTGTGTTTGGGCACTGCTGTTATATATTTGTTTCCTGCACATCAGAAGCTGCTAGTAGTGAGTCCTTCCATTTTGTAGGTAAAAAAAAGTAGTATATCCTCAGTCCTTGTGTGTCTTTTATACAGAGTTAATGTGTCTTTTTCACACAGAGAGAATCTTCCTTGACATCTTTGCACACCTACTAACTAGTGGTGTTTTGGCAACTTCTTCATATATTCTATTTAGCCACTGAATGGCTCAGCAACCTTGTGTGATATTAATACCAATCCAGGCACAAAATAAACTTTGGTGGTAATAGTCACTTTCATTATCTTTTTCTTTCAGTTAGAACTAGAGCTGGGTTTGGAGAGGTTTGTTTTCAATGCACTTCTGTGTTTCAGATGAAATGTGACAATTCTGGCCATAAGGTGTTGGTTGCCATGTCAGCAACGTCCTCATTTGCAACAGACCACTGCAAAAATCTGTTTTCTTCACTTGTGACTTTCTGTAGTATCCCATAGTGTGACCTTATGGTCTGGAGCATCAGGTGACTTTTAAGTACCATATGTAATAATGGCAAATACAAAAGCATTTCTGGCCATGCTTATCACTGCTCACCAGAGAAGCACCAGTAGTTTTGCTGCCTGTTTTCTATAGAGATTTGGTGTTCTCTCATGGTGAATATTGAAACTTCCTTAATAAGAAATCTCCCAAGAAAGACTGTAAAAAGAGCTACTTATTCCTTAAAAGGAATTCCATATGGCTTCACATTTCCCCCATGAAAACTTGCTTTGCTGTTCCTCATTCATGCTTTAGCAAGTTGAGAGCTGTTACCAATTTCCTTTGTGAAAGGGCATCAGAGATAGCACAGAGAATAAAATAAATGCAGGAAAAAATTATTGTTGTCAATCAGTGGCAAACTAGGGCTGTCCCAGATCTTTCCTTTGAAATCTGCATCTCACAGACCTGAGGCTAGCAGGGGAGATTGTATCAGGAGGTGTTTTGAGATGCTGCTGCTTATCTCCGTTTGAAATAGGAAGTAGGTTTATCTTTAATTATTTAATTATTCATAAGCCAAGTTCTCCAGTGATTCATGCCTGCAAATATCAAGAGAGTTCCAAGACCCCAAGCAGTAGCACTAAATATATTTCATGGTGTTAGAAGCACAGAGCAACAAAAAATACTTTTTTTCCAAGGAGAGCATTCTTGTTCTTCATTTGTTGTAATGCAGATTTAAATCCTACAAGGGAAAAAAAAATCACCTTCCCTTTCAAGATCCAGGCAGGTTTTGTGCCATATGAAGCAGCATATGGGATATTGCTGAATCGTGAGGCTCGATTTAGCTCCTGCTAAAGCTGTTTTATCTAAGAGATATTTTGAATTGTTTTCATACAGTTTGCAGGAGTTAATAAAATAGCATATGAAACAGTCTCTGAATCCATCAGAAGCACTTGGAATCTCTCTACTGTCAGAAGACAAGGAGGAGAGCTGCTCAATATTGCCTGGGCTCCTTAAGGTGCCAGTCCAATCAGCTGTAGCAAAGTGACCATGAAATTTCCCAGCATGATCAAGAACACTTCAGACCTGCCACTTGTTTAATGCCTTCTGTGTTTTTAAAAAGAAGTCCAATTAAATGTATATTTCTGGTAAGTTCTCCACTGACCCCAGCAAAATGGACATGCTGCATGACAGTTCCAGCCATTGTCCTATCTGGTTCTAGAGCAGGAGGACCAGACTTCAGGGAAATCTCAGAACATTATTTTCCTTTCAGAGCTACAGGTGAGACCAATTTTTTCCAGCAAGAATTAAAAGCCTTTATGGTCAGTGTTAGCTGAGGGTGTTATGTGAATTCTTGGCTCTTCTATTCCATGAAAAGCTGGAAGTCATCCTTAAACCCCAGTGTAGGCAAGTGTTCTCTCACTCTGTATCTGTTCCCACATGGCCTTTGGGTTCAGTAGCTGGATCACACTGAACTACCACTTGTTGGTCTAGGATTTTACAAGCTAGTTGCCCTGTTCATTGCCAGGAAAACACCCTTCTGCTTACTGAGCAGTCTCAGCTTCTCTCTACTTACTCTGTTTTAAGGCAGCTGTCACCAGAGATGTGAAATCACAACTACAGGAAGCCACCATTTGCCTTTGCTCTTCTTTATTTTAAGATTCAAAGGTTTTTATAACCTTATCTGTTAAAGACTTATCACCACAATCTTCACAAAGAATTGCACCACGCAAAGGGAAAACAGGCTGTCCTTTGCCCAGCAGGGCAATGTTAGCATCTCTCTCCCAGTGTAGGCAACCTTTTCCCATAGAAACTCTGTCTGTCCCAGTTCAGCAGACCTTTCAGGAAAAGTCTCAATTAGACTTTCTGAGGTANTGTTTTGGCAACTTCTTCATATATTCTATTTAGCCACTGAATGGCTCAGCAACCTTGTGTGATATTAATACCAATCCAGGCACAAAATAAACTTTGGTGGTAATAGTCACTTTCATTATCTTTTTCTTTCAGTTAGAACTAGAGCTGGGTTTGGAGAGGTTTGTTTTCAATGCACTTCTGTGTTTCAGATGAAATGTGACAATTCTGGCCATAAGGTGTTGGTTGCCATGTCAGCAACGTCCTCATTTGCAACAGACCACTGCAAAAATCTGTTTTCTTCACTTGTGACTTTCTGTAGTATCCCATAGTGTGACCTTATGGTCTGGAGCATCAGGTGACTTTTAAGTACCATATGTAATAATGGCAAATACAAAAGCATTTCTGGCCATGCTTATCACTGCTCACCAGAGAAGCACCAGTAGTTTTGCTGCCTGTTTTCTATAGAGATTTGGTGTTCTCTCATGGTGAATATTGAAACTTCCTTAATAAGAAATCTCCCAAGAAAGACTGTAAAAAGAGCTACTTATTCCTTAAAAGGAATTCCATATGGCTTCACATTTCCCCCATGAAAACTTGCTTTGCTGTTCCTCATTCATGCTTTAGCAAGTTGAGAGCTGTTACCAATTTCCTTTGTGAAAGGGCATCAGAGATAGCACAGAGAATAAAATAAATGCAGGAAAAAATTATTGTTGTCAATCAGTGGCAAACTAGGGCTGTCCCAGATCTTTCCTTTGAAATCTGCATCTCACAGACCTGAGGCTAGCAGGGGAGATTGTATCAGGAGGTGTTTTGAGATGCTGCTGCTTATCTCCGTTTGAAATAGGAAGTAGGTTTATCTTTAATTATTTAATTATTCATAAGCCAAGTTCTCCAGTGATTCATGCCTGCAAATATCAAGAGAGTTCCAAGACCCCAAGCAGTAGCACTAAATATATTTCATGGTGTTAGAAGCACAGAGCAACAAAAAATACTTTTTTTCAAAGGAGAGCATTCTTGTTCTTCATTTGTTGTAATGCAGATTTAAATCCTACAAGGGAAAAAAAAATCACCTTCCCTTTCAAGATCCAGGCAGGTTTTGTGCCATATGAAGCAGCATATGGGATATTGCTGAATCGTGAGGCTCGATTTAGCTCCTGCTAAAGCTGTTTTATCTAAGAGATATTTTGAATTGTTTTCATACAGTTTGCAGGAGTTAATAAAATAGCATATGAAACAGTCTCTGAATCCATCAGAAGCACTTGGAATCTCTCTACTGTCAGAAGACAAGGAGGAGAGCTGCTCAATATTGCCTGGGCTCCTTAAGGTGCCAGTCCAATCAGCTGTAGCAAAGTGACCATGAAATTTCCCAGCATGATCAAGAACACTTCAGACCTGCCACTTGTTTAATGCCTTCTGTGTTTTTAAAAAGAAGTCCAATTAAATGTATATTTCTGGTAAGTTCTCCACTGACCCCAGCAAAATGGACATGCTGCATGACAGTTCCAGCCATTGTCCTATCTGGTTCTAGAGCAGGAGGACCAGACTTCAGGGAAATCTCAGAACATTATTTTCCTTTCAGAGCTACAGGTGAGACCAATTTTTTCCAGCAAGAATTAAAAGCCTTTATGGTCAGTGTTAGCTGAGGGTGTTATGTGAATTCTTGGCTCTTCTATTCCATGAAAAGCTGGAAGTCATCCTTAAACCCCAGTGTAGGCAAGTGTTCTCTCACTCTGTATCTGTTCCCACATGGCCTTTGGGTTCAGTAGCTGGATCACACTGAACTACCACTTGTTGGTCTAGGATTTTACAAGCTAGTTGCCCTGTTCATTGCCAGGAAAACACCCTTCTGCTTACTGAGCAGTCTCAGCTTCTCTCTACTTACTCTGTTTTAAGGCAGCTGTCACCAGAGATGTGAAATCACAACTACAGGAAGCCACCATTTGCCTTTGCTCTTCTTTATTTTAAGATTCAAAGGTTTTTATAACCTTATCTGTTAAAGACTTATCACCACAATCTTCACAAAGAATTGCACCACGCAAAGGGAAAACAGGCTGTCCTTTGCCCAGCAGGGCAATGTTAGCATCTCTCTCCCAGTGTAGGCAACCTTTTCCCATAGAAACTCTGTCTGTCCCAGTTCAGCAGACCTTTCAGGAAAAGTCTCAATTAGACTTTCTGAGGTAGTTAATGTGCATTACTCTCCCTAAAA
>VYZU01053135.1:3639-13892 GCA_013401355.1 Ceyx cyanopectus | reverse complement strand
GGAGTGCAGTGGGTGCTGGTGTTTGCTCTTCCTCCTGTCAGGGCTCTTGAGCATGTATGGAACAGGCTGCACTTTTGCCTGCTTTTCTTTCCTCATATTGACAGCAATGTGAAATAATTGCTTCTAAATCTCTCTTAAAAGCAATTTAATCATGAGTGGAAGCAGAGGATTTTGCTTTGCAGTGACAAGACTGTAGAATGTCTTGGGGTGAGTAGCTGATGCATGACTGGACAGCAGCAGGTCACTCTGTTCCTGAACTGAACCCACATTACATAGAAGAAATTACTTCAGCCTGGTCTCTGCCCTAGTGATGGGGTTGAAAAGAAACTCCCTGCTTGACCACATTTTGAGGCCTGTTTGTCATACTTAATATAGGGCCCTCTGGAGAGCACTCCCATGTGGGAATTACACAGTTGTGGGTGAAACAGACAAAAGCCAACCAGTTCTGCTGTTTCTCTTCCTTCTTCTGCAGGTCAGCTGGTGCATCCCACATGAACTACGAGAATCCTCCACCTTACCCCGGCCCGGGCCCGACTGCCCCTTACCCACCCTATGCCCAGCAGCCGGGTGCTCCTCCGGGCCCATACCCAGGCTACCCTCCGGGACCTGCTGGGCCCTACCAGCCGGGCCAGCCAGGCTACCAAGGTTATCCCCAGTATGGATGGCAGAATGCACCTCCTCCTCCAGGACCAGTGTATGCAGATGGGCCTAAAAACACAGGTATGCTGGGCAGCCGCGGTGCCCTGAAACCATCACTCTGTCTGCTTGCAAAAGCAGGAGTGTGTGCTGACCTTGAAGTAAGGTGGTATCAGCATCTGGCCTTGATGGGGCAGGGGGAGGTGGATACTTTTTTGAAGGAGCAATTCTGTTATAGCCCCTTTTCCCACTTTATTTTGCTGTTGTGTCTCCAGCAGTTCTCTGGCTTTTGGAAGATGCTGAACAACCTTAATGCTGATCTCTCAAGGGAGTCCTTATGCTGAGGTTGTTACCCATCATTTTTACTGGCTTTACATTTGCCACAACTCTCATTCTGCCTGTCTTTTGGTTGATAAGTTTCAGTCAGGCTGCACAATTGAAGCTTGTGATATTCAATGTGCAGTTCCTACCAAATTAATGTTCTTCAGTTTCCCTGAGCCCGTCAATATCTGTCCAAGTGATCTAATAGTGCTGTTGGAATCGTTCCTGGGCTCTTGTTTCTGTTTTGATTTTGTTGGGGTTTTTTTCTGAACCTGTTACTGTTCTGTGGAAAAACACAGATTCCTGGAGAAAGGAAGGAGGATGGTGTAACTTACCTTGGCAGCCAGCTGGTCCATCTGTGTGTCGTGTCCCCTCAATATGGTATGCTGGTTTGCTCTGGCACCCAGAGCTCTGGTGGGGCTTGCTGCAGTGCTTGGTGCAGGCTTAGATTGTCAGAAGGGCACAGAGGATGATTAAGGGACCAAAACATCTCTACGTCTACACGAGGAGAAGCAGAGAGGTGGGACTGTTCAGCCTGGGAAAAAAAGGCTCAGGGGAACAAATGTGTACAAATACCTGGGGGGAGGCAATGAAGAAGAGGGAGCTGCAATCTTCTCAGTAGTGTCCAGTGACAGGCAGTGAACAAAAAAAAACCAACTAAATTCTTTTCTACTATGAGAGTGATCAAAGAGCTTGCCCATAGAGGATATAAATTCTCCATCTGTGAACATACAAAACCTCAGTGGAAAATGGTCCTGGGCAGCCAGCTCTAGCTGACCCTGTTTGAGCAGCAGAGTTGGACCAGATGAGCTCCTTCCACCTTCCAAGCTCAGCAGCTCTGAGATTCTGGCAAGGCTGGGCACAGCCCCTGCCTTTTCCCTGTAGGAAAGATGAAGATTGAGGTGGGGTTCGTTGGTTTTTTTTTTGGTAACTCTGTCTTGCCTGGAGACCGAGTTATTCTTGTCAGTGTTTCACAGGCTTTGGTTGTCAAATCTCTGTTCATAAATCCTGGGGGTGGACTCACCCCCTCACCATCAGCAGGACAGCATGAGGCCCTGTGCCAACTCCAGTGCCTTCTTTTAGACTTCTTCAGTGACAAAGATGCTCATCCAGGCAGGGAAGCCAGAAACCATCATCACCTCTCTTCCTTTCTTGCAGTAAATATTACAAACAGACCTGAACTGTTGAGAAGAGCCCTAAGTGCCTGTAACTGTTCTGACTGCCTTGGGGTAGCAGAGGATGTAGCCAGAGCTTCCAAAGGGGCTGTATGGTGGGGAGGAGTGTGGGGGGCATTTCTGTGGAGGTGCTGCCTAGGTGCTATGCTTGAGCTGGTGTTGTATTCACTGAGTGTGTCACAGGCAGATAAATGAGGGAGTGCTGCATCTTGAGAGAACCTCCTGCCCTGCCCCTCTACCACTTCACATCACTCTGACTCAGCAGCACATTGGGACAAATATCTTCTCAAAGCCTTGCATTTTGGGAAGCTGGAACTTGACAAGTTCCCAGCAGGAGTTCTGCATCATGATGAATCTGTAGAAGACTTGACATAGATGGATGGAGAGGCTGTAATGTGGAGAAGAAACCCAGTCTTCTTTGCTTAAACACTGGACTACTGGACCAGTGTATATAAAAGCATCCCTGCATTTATAGCTGATGTAGGATGTCAGGAATTTTCTGATGTGAGTCTGGCCAAAGGACCCAAGTATAAGCAGCAAACAAATGGTGGGAGTAAGAAGCTGAATGAGTGCAAGTTTCAGCTTCCTCTGTAAAAGAGTAAAAATCTCAAGGGTCTGCATTTGAGAAGGAGGAGGCAGCAGCATAGTGATGCTTCCCAGCACATGGACTCAAAGTGGAAAATAGGGATTTCTCTGGGAAATGCACATGGTTTTAGGATGGCTAACAGGCTTTTCTTAGTACTGGGGAAAAAAAAATCCTAGTGTCCCATGCAGAACATTCTTGTTTAGTGCTGATGGTTTTTCTGCTCTAGCCATGAGAAGGGATGTGTGAGCAGGAGCTGGAGGGACAGTGGTTCTGCTGCTTTGGACAGTCTGGATTGGAGCCCAGTCTGCTGCTTTGGAGGGTTAAAGGCTCTCCTGTCAGACTGGGATCAGGGAACTGTGACTCTGAACTTCCT
Organism: Ceyx cyanopectus; assembly: GCA_013401355.1. NCBI lineage: Eukaryota > Metazoa > Chordata > Aves > Coraciiformes > Alcedinidae > Ceyx > Ceyx cyanopectus. The sequence continues at coordinate 10,801 of VYZU01053135.1, read as the reverse complement.
CTGCTCTCAAACCTGAGGACTAGGACAAAGGAGTAAGCTGGGAAATGGGAGAGGACAAGTAGCTCAGTGTCTGAGTGCATCTTGCACAGAGAGCTGTGGTGGCTGCTGCAGGAGGCATGGCTTGGTGGATAAACCTAAGCTAATACAACTGCAGTGCTGCAGAGCAGCAGCCTCACCCATGAACCAAAGATCTCCTGGGAAGTCCTGGCTTTGAACTGCCCTCCTGAACCCACCCTGGGAGCCTCCCCTTCACCTTGCTTTTCCTGAATTGGATGCAAGGTACAGAAACATTTATTGGCAGGTGTAAAATGAAATCAGGGCTGTAACTTTGTGTCTCTATGCAAAAGCTTTTTCCTTGTTGTTTATTCTGTTAAACACCCTGTTTCCCTCTTGCTCCTTTTTGGCCAGTTCATCAAACTGGAACCTGACCTTTGTCCTTAATAGATCTCTGCTGAGAGACCTTTCAATGAGACTTTGTTCAACTATCACCCCCAGGAGTGTCTGATATAGAAAAGACATCCCTAATAAAGAATTCTGTTCTACTAATGCTGTATATCCACTGATGTGGTAGAGCCTCTAATATAGAGACTTGGCATCTAAATGGAATCAAGTCATTACAGCCCTGCCTGGCTGCTCTGGCACAGTCTCATGCAGCTTGTCAGTTCTTGTGGTGGTCCAAGCAGTTATTTAGTGGATGCTTTCCTTTCAGGGCAGACATTTTCATCTCCTACATGACTTTGCTTAATTGAGTGGATGCAGCTACTACAAGTAATGCACTATTATTTCTGAACAAACATACACCCACACTGAAAATGAGGAAGATTGCTGCACTTCGAATGCTTTGCTTTAAGTTATTTTACTCTGTAGGCAAACTGCAAAGTGGGCTCTCGGGTTGTGGATGGTAGCTGGTGTGCTAATGCATTGTGTTTTGGTCTTCAGTGGATCACACAGATGGAAATAATCACTGCTGAGCCCTCCTTATCTGCTGGTTAAGTGGCATTTCATGGTGATGGTGGTTTTTTAATCTAACAATCTGTAGCCTGTCTGGAGCAGCAATGGATGCAGCCTGTCCAGCTGGCCCTTGGAGAAGAAAAAATCCTCCTTTGGCTCACTCTGTATTAAAAAGAAAGCTGCATCTGACATGGAAGAAGGAACCATCCAGCTTAGTGCTGTTTTTGTAACCCATGCTGTGGAAGAGCCCATGAACTACTGAGCCTTGTTTCAAAGGCTGCCATTGAAGGACTCTTGGCTGAGATCTTTTAACTCTACCAGTGCCGCTAGTTTTCACTATAGCATAGAATAGGGGGACATATGGAAAGGCTTGATGGAGGAAGGTGCAGCCCAGAACAGCTCTGAGCAAGGAGCACAAGTATATTGCAGATGTATTTGAGTAGGGTTAGTTAGTTAGCCATGAGGACAGTCTGAATTTGCAGAAATCAGCTTGTGCTTTACACATTAAGACTTGGTGGTGTTGGCCATATGATTGCCATGTATTACAGCCCTGGAGAAGAGGGAGATAGCAGCTGACAGTGTCCTTTGTCCCTTCTCCCAGAGCAGAAGGGGCCCAGTGTGTGCAATCTTTGCACCCCTCAGAGCAATGCTGGGTGTGAAAGGCCTGCAGTACATGTTTCTTCTCCAGGTGGAAGAGCAGTGAGCCAGAGGCTGGGTGAGATGTCATGGAAGACCTCATGGCCATGGTTTTGGCTTTTTTTGGTGGTGGTGTTTTTTGGTTCTGTTTGTGTGTGTCTGTGTGTGTATCTGTGTTTTCAGTTCCTTTTGTTTTTGATAGCTGGCTCTTGGGCTTTCTCAGGCTGAAAGCAAAGTCTCCAAAGCAGCAACACTTCTTGCATCATGCAAGGGCTAGCAGCTGACTTGGTTTTTGTTCCTTATAAGTAAACAACTTGACCTTTACCTTTAGAGCTGGTAATTTATCCGCAGAGCCTGAGGCTTGGTATCCTTAAGGGTGTCTGAGGCAGCTTCCTAGCTCTGTGAACTGACTTGTGCTGATTGCTTTCTGCATCTTTCCTGCTGTACAAGCTGAGGGCTGTCTTTGTGTCTGTCCGCCTGAAGTCTGTCAGGATGTGAATTCATGGAATGGCTCTGCCATTTGGTGTCACACAAGGTTTGGGTGGATAGAGCCTGCATCAGAACAAAGCTGGGAAACACAGCAGTAGGAGCGTGGTGCCCGTGTGGTGCCTGGCATAAGGATCTGGGCCTTCTTAAGCAGCAGGGACCTACCTAGGAGGAAGAAAATGTCATTCCAGAAAAGATCTCATCTCCCCACCAGTATTCTCATTACAGAATAATTTGTATCAGCTGGCGTAAGAAAAGCCCAGTATCTGCTGACTAATAGCAGAGCTTTCTTGTCTTTGTGAGTGGAAGGTGCAATGCTGCTGATAGTGGTGAGCTTGAGAAAGGGCCAAAAAAGCCAAAGTACCAGGTGACGTGTCCATGTTGAAAGCCCTGACTGCTGTTAGCAGATTGCCCAGCTTCATTGCACCCCCACCCTGGCTGATCCATACCAACGTCAGGGACAGGGCTGTTCCAGGCCGTGCCAGAGGGAGCCAGGCTCTGTCAGCAGCCACCCTCCAGAAGCAGGCAAACAGAGCCCAGTGCTGGGTGGAAATCTCCTCTGGGGAAGTGGCCTGGAGCGCAGCCGGTGTGATAAGGTGATAAGAGCAGTGTTCCCGAGATGCTGCCTGCCTCCCAATGTTTGGCCAGCTGCAGGAATAAGCAGGTCACCTAGATACAGCCACTGCCTTCTGCTACAGAGAGGGGGGTGTTTTCCTCTTAACAGAGCTCGCTGTGGAAAGGAGGGGATTCTAATGGCTCTGTAGGCTCTCTGGTGCCTTACAGTGCCTGCCTCTTCACTCCTCAAACCCTGTCCAGCTGAGCCTTCCCCAGCAGTTTATTTGGGAGGCAGCATGTAGCCATTCCAGCAGGCTTTCCCATTCTACTGACCCTCTCCAAGCTGTCACAACATTTTAGTGTAAATGGTACAGTTTCTTCAGGACCTGCAGCTCCAGACAGCTGGTGTCCTGCCCAAAGAAAACCTCACTTGGCAGTTGTCCCCTTATCTGCTTCTCACAGTGTAGTGTGCAGCAAACCCTGGTGTTGTCACTCTCAGGATTGCTGTATCATACCCCCCTCAGACCTGGCTCAAAACTGACTGCAAAAGCAGTGGGGGCTGTTTGCTGCCAAACTGCTGTCCTGGGGCTGCTGTCTGACCTCACCTTCCCTGCTTTTCACTCTGCAGAAGGGCAGTAATCTGAGAATGGACTGATGCAAAGAGAAGGATATCCAAATTCAGTCCTGGATCCAAAAACACCCTTCAGACAAACTGGCTGAGCAAGGCTAAGGCTGGCTCAGTGGTGGAGTGAATTAAATGAGGCTGCTGTTCTGGGCAGCCCTGGGCAGTGGGCACCTAGCCTGGCTGAGAAGCAAACTGAGAAGCCTTTTTCTAGCACTGCACAGATTGTGCTACTCGAGCCCCAGGGGGACTGCTCAAGGAGAGTCTTGTTACCCTGAGTGACTACTTTGTGTAGCATGTTTCCTTTGGTTTGGAACTGAACTTCATCCTTTCTGTCACCCAGAACACTCTTGTAAGACAAGTTTGATTTCACTGGTTAAAAGAGACGTGAGAGGGAGTTCTCAAATTTTGTACTTTTGGGAGAGTCTCTGCAGCTGTTACAGTCTAGAAGAAAACTGAAGGGTTCAAAACTTTTTTTTTTTTAACTGTACTTTTGAGCTGGGAGGAAGCTGGTTTCTTACATGACATGGCTCCTATACACTTTCTAACCTGTGTGATGGGGTTTACAGTGCTTTGAAGAGGTGACTGATGCCTGCTGACACCCTGCAGAGACTTGAGTGCTTCCTACAGGTATGCTGTTCTCCTATGGGAGTGCCACTGCTTTTTAGAGGTGTTGAATCCTCCTTGGGCACATCTATATTCCATCAATGCTGATTAGTATAATTTCCATTATCTCAAAGGTCTCTGCATTCCTTCCCAGTGGGCTCAGGTGAGGAAATTCACATCTTTCCCAGCCCTGAGCAAGAAAATCTGCTGGATTTTTGATCAGATAACCTGTGCTTGGAGCCCGTGTGGTGTGTGAGAGGGGGACAACTTTGCCCTCGTGTGAGATGTGGCCAGTGCAGTGAGGCCTTTGGAAAATCCTCACTTGGCACTCACAGCAACTTCCCTGAAATGTGTTCCCTGTTCAGCTTCCTGAAAGCTGAAGCAGCTCCTGAGAGTGAGCTTAAGAGTTTCTCAGACTTGTGGGAACGGAAGGGCAGGAATTCTCCTGACCCACTGCCTACAGTGGTGGTGTGGATAGCTGTAGGTCAGGATCTTCTGCCTGAGTCCAGGCTGACATCTGGGCTGGGGCAGCAGCAGCTGTTGGGTGGTGGAGGGGATTCGTAGGTGAAGCTCCCTGTGCTCATGGGTAGTTTGCTTCCTTGGTAGCTGGTTTATTGTTTTTCTTGCTCAGGTGGCTGTGGCAGTAGGACTGTTAGTGTGTGCAGCTGGGGGTTCTGTAACTCGCTCTGAGCAAGTTCGGAAGATTTTCTTGGAAGCAGGCTATTGTGTTTCCATCTGGCTTTGACTGGAGTGTGTTCCAGGAATGTGCTAAAGTGCTTCCTGAAATCTGACCATGGTGTGGGTAGAAGCTGTGCACACAGTGCAAGCCTCTGGGCAGGAAGGAGTTAGGGGGCCAGGGAGTGTGACGTGACAGGCAGAAGCAAATATCCCCAGAGAGGAGATGGAATAGTGAAGTGAAATGCCATTCTTGCAGAGGGAATTGGATCTCATCTGTGCCCAGGCTCTGCCCTGGAGGTCCTGTGGGCAAGGGAAGAGGCCTGTGGCAGAGAGGGACCTTGTTGGCAGTTAGCATGAAAGTTTTAGTTGAAACTCTAGGGTCCCTGTTCCCCAAACTTGTAATCTCTTCTCCACAATTTGCTGCCTGGGTGGGATTTACTCCAGGATGTGTGGCTGGCTGAGATGTCAGGGCTGGGTGTTCCTTCTGCAGGGTTGGGGCAGTAGAATGTGAACCCCAAAGAGCATCTCAAGCACTCAATTACTGGCCACTGCATCCCTTGGCTGCCACTAGTGCCCTTTGTCCTGACTTTCCCTTTTCAGGCCTCCATCCTGAACGGAAAGACTATGAAAGGACTTGTGTAAGGGTGTTTTGAAGGTAGAACCAGATGCACAGACTGACTTGTTTCGACAGCCTGCTGCAGGAAGCACTTAACCCTGTAAGAAACTATCATCAAAACAGCATTGTGCAGCTTTAAGTGAGACTTCTTGCTTGCTGCCTGGGTGAGTAAAAATGAAAGTCCTGGTGCAGAAGTGGCTTGTGAGAAAGAACACTTAATTCACATGTGGGAAAAGGCTTATTGGTCCCTTCTCTGCTGTATGCTTCTTCCCAGAGGGGAGGACTCTCTACTCATTAACACTTCTGCTCTGAACAGTCCTTACTGTTGGAAACAGCCATTCAGATGGGACAGGCAGAGTTTTTGGTCTGCAGTAGAAGTGGTTGGTTAAACTGCTTGTTGATGCTTCCTCTTGTGTGTTCCAGGCCTTGCCTAACAGCTGGCAAGAGCTGGGAGCATGAGCAGCCTGTCTGCACACAGCAGGTCTGGCCTCTAGCACACGGCTGGGGGTAAACAAGGAGAAACTTCCAGTTACCTTCTCCTGCTCCCAGCCCGTGTGCCTTAGGAAGAGGAGAGTCTCCAGTGCAAGTCTGGGCTGAGTGTGGAGGTGCACACACCTCGTTTGTCCCTCAGCCTGCCCCTTGGATTGCCTGGAGTAGTGAACTTGTGCCTGCTGCCTGTCTGCTGGGTGTCCCAGCTCAGACACCCCCACTGGGGTTGGGACCCTCATGGCTGCCAGGCCTTGCAGAACTGGCAGGCTCTGGGGTGTCATCACTGCTTGGGGGGGACCCACTGTAGGTAAGTCGGTGCCTTGACAGAGAGGCCTGTGCCTGGAAGCTGGGCCAGGAGGGTCAGGGTCTCCCATCAGAGCCAGAATCCTTGTCCTGCAAGCCCAGCAAGGAATAAGGATAAGGAGCACTGCACTCAAAGGTCGTGACTTGAGCTGAGAACAAAGGGGGTGAAAAGTGCTGCTTATGCCTCTCCTGCACCGGGCTAATGATTAACACATCAGTCAGGCAGGAGAAGAAACGAAATGTGTGTGCCCAAGATAAAGCAGACTGTACACGAAATAACAAGGGATTGTAGTATTTGTTTTAAAAACGGAGTGGGAGTTATTTGCACTGCACTGGGCAGGCTGGCACTGTGTGGTTACAGGGAGTGTTGCCGTTTTCAGGCCGAGTGTGATTCACTGGGATCTCTAAGGTTGGGAGGGTCTGCTCAGCTTACACCTTCTCCCATCCTGTTTCTTAGAAAAATTAAAATGGAAGCATCAAAACTTGAGCCTGAAACTGAGACCTGTCTAATGCCTCTGAGAGAAATCACCTGGTTTCTCTTCTTATCAGCCCACCAGTCCTAAAGTGCTAATTGGCCTCTGCTCACAGCTCAAGGGCACTGACATGCCATGAGATCGTTGGGAGTGCCTGACCTTGAACAAAAGAGAGGCACAAAGCAGCTAATGAAGTCCCAAGTGTGGCTTGCCTCAGCAAACTAAGTGGCTTTAGCTTGGAGAAGTTCAGGCTTCTGCAGGAAACACCCAGAGTGAGCAGTTCCCTTCATGGGCATAGTTTGGATTGGGCTTTTGGTGGCAGAGCTATTCCAGTATAGCAAACCTGAGCTCTGGTAATGGAAAGGTGCCAGTTGAAGTGAGCTAGGAAGATCCTGGGTGGCTTGCATCAGTAATGTGCTGTGTGAGACTTCCTAACACAGTGATCTTAAGAGGTTTGAGTGAGGCACGTGGGGCATTTTGCTCTCTCTTGCTATCACAGGGCATCTTCTGCAGTCCAGCTAGCACTAGTGTGTAGGCTGGGAAGAGTGAATGAAGGTGCCACTACTCACTTATGATTTTCTGGGGTACTTTGTCACTGTGATTATCGGCTGCTTTGAAGCTGATGTCCACTTGCAGTGTCCAAAGTGAGAGGAGGTCTCCAGCTTAATGAGAAGCTGGACTGAGAACAGCTGATCTCACCTTGCTTCGAACTTTTTACCTTGTTCGGGTTGGCAGCTGTAAGTGGAG
>VYZU01053128.1:0-10112 GCA_013401355.1 Ceyx cyanopectus | reverse complement strand
TGTTTGCATTGTTACATGACTAGACAAAGGCAGAATTCTGGGTGAGGGTTGTTAGGAAACAGGGGCATCTCTGGCTACAATAATCACTACAGAAAATATTGTTAAGTTTCCTTGAGGGGTAGATGGATTTTTTCTTGTCTTTAGCATCACTGCTGGCTTTTGGACCATCTAAGAACAGCCAAAACTTCTCCAGAGGCCATGCAGATTGCTACTGCTGTCTGCATTGCAAAGCCTGCAGCCCACAGGGTTATACATGCCATGTAATGAAAAGCAGGTGATGCGAGTGGGGGAATGCAAGTGGATTTGTGCAGATGACAGAGTGGGAGCTTCTATACCATGTGACAGGCATGGCAACTGGTTTGAAGATTTGAAAACCTTTCCTAGTTGTTACTGCAACATAAACCATGGGAAGCATTTCGATTCAGGCTTTGTTCTCAAGACTGTAACCATGCTGCTGACTTGACACATCCTTGACCTCAACTAGTTGTATTTGTTATTTGGAGTCCATTGGGAGTGAAGTTCATTGTCTCTTTCCTTTTTTCTCTTCTTTTCTTCCCCCCCGTCTTGCTTGGTGTATGACATTGCTGCAGCTTGGCTAAGGCACAAATACTATTCAGCACCTGACAAGTTTTGCCCTAACATCGTTTTAGGGGATCTGCAGGAGAGGCAGAGAAAGGCTTTGAGCCCTGTAGAGTCACAGCCAACAGAGGAGGGTCCTACATCAGAAATGTCCTTCTGGATAGGCTTCACATCTGCTTTGTTACTGGCCTGTGAAAAGCCTTGAGCAAGAGAGTTCATGGATCATTTTCTTATGTATTTTGAAAGTGATAAAAGACATTCACACCCTACATCCTAGTCATATTCACAGAATCACAGAATATGAAGCTCATTAGGGAGAATAACTCAGTTACCATCTACAAAAAGGTTGTGAACCCTAAATAGTTTCAAGCCATGAGAACACTAATGCACCATGGCCTGTATCTGCTGGAACAGGGTTTATGCTGTATTGTCAAGTTCTGGAAGTCCATAACCTTCATGTTATTCCTCAGGTAAAATAATTGCCTGTGTTTCTACATCCAAAGAGACCTCAGGGGGATTTAGGGGATGCTTGTTGGAAAGACAATGCAGAAGGATGTCAATCTATGTGATGCAAACTGCAGAGAAAGAGTACTGAATTCTGACCAAACACAAAGCAGCCAGTTAATGACCAGGCAGCACCAAGAGTTCTGAGCTTTGAATTGGGCTTTTTTGTTACGTCAGTTGTTGGGTAATGCTTAAAGCAACTTCTTGGCTATTGATACTTTCATTCAGCCAACAAAAAGTTCCCTCCCACTTCTCTTTGGGTAAGAGGCCACTGATTACTCTTCAATTTTCTGATGCTTTTCTTGAGTTACTAATGCTATATGGTTATCACTGGATTTATCTTCAACCTTTATGCTCAAGTGTGGGGAGGCTGGGTCTGAGCTGCCTGTGCTGTGATAAGGAAGAGTGCAACAGGTGAAAGGAGATGGCAAAACCACTGAGCTCCTCCTCCTTTCCACCCTTGGGAAAACAGGGCTAACTCTGAGACACCATGCATTTTTTTGCTGTATGTAGGGACAAGACATTATGAAAATACAGATTTAAGTCATAAAAATAAATCCAAAATTAACTAGAGCTTCCTTCTGTCATCAGATAGGTCACATTTGCTTTCAGCTCCTTTCTACTTATGCTTGGGCAAATGGCAGACTGAGACATTAGAGGAACACTAGATACCCACAAATGCTAAATAAGAGGTGTGAGGAGCACTGATTTCCACTGAGTGCAATACCATCTCACATCTTCCTACCAGGAAGATTAATTTCCAGTTCAATTTTCCTTATAGATTCTATGTCTAGGGTGTTTTGTCAATAAATACCTTCCCCCCAACACTCTCCTCACTGTGACTGTTGGTAATACATTTATGTTCTGCTTTATTCCATGTTGTCCAACAAATTCTGAAACAAAACCGGGCACCATTAATTGTTGTTCTTGGAATAAACCAACAACATAGTTTATCAGTGTGGCAATAACAGTAATATTTATATTTTCCAATATTTAAACACTTGGATTGGAAATGACAACTTTATAATTGAAAATAATAATATCCCTCTGCAAAGGTGTTTTTTTGCTATACTCAATATCTTATTTGAAACCAGCCATGAACAGAAGTCACCATAAGCAACAATAAACTAAAAATTCATTTTCCTAGAGATTGTTGCACTGCATCTGTTGTGTGGGAAATAACTCTGATTTTGGTTTTGTTTGGGATTGCAAAAGGGTTTGTGGATGGGATATTTCAAACCAATACCATCAGGAAAAATCAACTGCTTCTATTTTAGCTAAATTTGAAATGTTATATGATAATATGAGTGTTTTTAATGCAGTATGTGTGTATATATATGTCCGTACACCTTGAGATCAATATTAATATGGAAACAAGACACTTACTGTATCAAAATGAGAAGGAAACATCAACACAATTCTTCACACATTCTTACTGAAAAATGCCAAATGCGTTATGTTATCAAACTGTGGGCAACATACTGAGCTGAGCGCTGCCTGAGCCCAAGGGAACACTGCTTGCTCCTGGAACCAGGACCCTCAGCACCACTTGTGCTCAGGGACCATGGGCAGGTGCTTGGTGAGGTCCCTTGCCTGGATCCAGCAAATTTTGGTTGGCTCAGAGCAGGTTTAAAATTCAACTATTAAAATGCATTCACAGTCCTTCTCTGGAAAATAATGCACCATTGCAGGGCAGGGAAAGGGTGCTTTGGATTATATTTTGTATTTATTCCTCCTTTTTTTATTGGTTATTTCAAGTAACACTACTCTTTAGCACTGCTGCTGTGCCAGTGGATGAGACACCTGCCCCAGCTCTTCCTTTCCAGCAGGGACAAGACCTCCTGGGGAGCAGCCACAAAGTAGTAGCTCTGGAGAGCATCATCAGTGGAAGTGAGAACCAAATAAGCATTTCAGACATTTCCAACCTGGATTTGGAGCCAGATGAGTCAGGTAAGAGCTTCAAAGAGGAGGTGGCACCCCACAGCTGGACTCAGGAACACCTGATCTTGGGGTGGGGTCCAGCACCAGCTCAATGCAGGCATTTAACACTCCTTAGATCCTTATTTCACCTTAATCTATTGAAATGAGTCCCTGATGAACTATTTCCGAATGTCTTTATTAACCAAGGATTAATTAATTATTAATCAAGCAGCCCAGGCTACTTATTAATTCAAGTTGTTAATTAAGCATAGGCTGCTAATGAGGCAGCTTTTTAATTGAGTTGTTGAGGGAAGGTGAGAATGGAGAGAAGGATCTCTGCCTGGTTTCTCTAGCAGAGCCAGGAGTGTGGCTCCTTTTGGGGCACTCAGTTGTTAGGAGTTTCCTGAGCAGATGCAGCTTGGGAGAAGTTTTATTTGTGTTTATTCCTGTTATCAGCCCAAAGCAACCTGTCAAGAAGAGACTTCAGGACTTTCAGGGCAATATTTCAGTGCTCTACAAAGGGCTAAGCTGTGGACAGGACCAGTGTGGTCATGGGATGAAGGTAAGAATTACTTGAATGTGTGTGAGGTGGTGGGCAGTGGTGGCCTCTTGCTTTTATCAACCATAACAAGATTGACAAATGGGAATTGTGGTCCTTGAAATTACTTTTGCCCAAGATGAGAAAGATCTGCAATGTATAGACAGTAACTAAAGTAAAAGACAAAGAGGAGTCCTCTGCTTCACCAGAGCCTTTGCAACGAGAAAGAGCCACCTGTGGTGGCTGGTTAGAGCTACCTGTGGTCTGTCCCAGTTCTGCTCCTTCTTCTATTTGCAGGATCAGGCCAGAATCCATTAGAGGATGGAGCTGCTGAGCTATGCTCCTATGTCTCCACAGAGCTGTGAGGACAAGATCATTCAGTGATAAAACTTTGTGAGATAACCCAGTGCAAGCATCTTACTGCCTATTAGCATTAGGTAGTCAGGACTGATAGGGTAATTTCAGGATGTTTTTTCTCTGAAAAGTTTGCTGACGGGCCATTTTGCGTTGCCAGCAAGACTCTAACGTCACTGGTTTGTTCCACTGCTAATGCCATTCCCCAGGCAAGCTGAAAATAAAGCCATTTCTAATCACTTCTGAAAAGAACTGGGGGAGGGAGAGAGCTAATGAGGAAAACACACAGCTTTAGAAACAGAAGTGCATTCCCTGAAGTCAACAGCCTAAAAAAAATTTTTTTGAATATTCATTTCTACTGAGATTTTCTATCACTATAATTAATTTGTCACAAATACACTGACAAAGCATTTCTGGTGGAGTGATGAAGGCTACAGGCAGAGGTTTACTTAGGCTCCTTTGAAGAAAAATAACTAGCTATCAAATAACTTTAAACTCTTAAAGCTTTACTGGCCTGATCCTGCTTTCATTAAAGAATGCTACTTGGCTTTGAAGACAGCTAAAGCTATTGAAAAATTGTTACATGGATTTATTTTTGGTTAATTCAGTCTCCTTCTGGTGTACTGGTGTATTATCCACAGACACTTTGACAGGCACTGGGTTTCTGCTTTCCCTTAAAGGAGAGGGAAGAGAACAAAACCTTTCAAGCAGTTCTGCTGGTTTTCCCCTTCCCTTTTGCAGTAATGTAGGGATCCTTGGGTCGCTTACCCAAAGTAAAAGGTTTCTGACAGCAGCCAAATAGCAAATCGATGCCGAATGTCTCAAATGACTGACACGTAACGACATCTGCCTCATTAGATCAGATCACTGCTCCCTGCCAGGCGGGCAAGCGCTGCGAGCTCTGGCAAGTTTGGGGAATTAAAGTCTTCAAGGTTTTCTCCTTTGTCTTTCTACCTCCAAAGTAATTGCTGCCTTAGTCATGGGCAGGACGTATTTGCAGGACTCAGTGACTGACTCAAATCAGCAGGAATATTTTTTTTTCGTGGGAGAAGGATCAGACCTGATTCTGTAACCATTACTCACCCCAAGTAGCACCAGTTCAATAAGTCTATTCATGTAAGTAAGCCTTCACTGACATGAGTAATGGTGGCAGATTTTGGCCCTGAGTTATTACATGAAACCATCTCAAGCTCAGGAGAAAGCTGCATGACTCAGATCTAGCTTTAAAAATAAAAGTTTTAAATCCCAAGTTATGATGTGCCATTTGGCTCCTGCTGAAGTTGGTCTAAAAAGGCTGCACTGAATAATAAAAAAGATCAAGCTTTTGATGTTAAGTTGCATGTTCAAGCATAAAATCCGGCCTTGATGATGAAGCTTAGCCTGGCTTATTTCACTCCGGCAAAGACACTAAACAAGAACCTTACACTATTTCTCACTTAGAGGAAATGTCTGTGTATTAAAAAAAAAAAAAAAATTAAAAAAATGTTGACAGATAAGTAATTAAGAAACATCTGGCCAAACCAAAGGTGACAGAAGTGATTCCAATCAAAGGTGGTTCATTGAAAGCTTTTCATCTTAACTCCAACCGAAACGGCAAACTTAGCACTTAAAAAAAAAATCCAGCTTTCTGATGAAGTGTTAAGAAGTCAGCTAGCAAAAAGCACATATACATCCACCCAGCACAGGAGGCTAACGGGAAGCAGAGAGAAAATACTGGACTGTGCATACGTGGAGGTGTGTGCCAAAGGGCCATTGTTTCAACTCTGTCAGGGTGTTGTTGATGGAATTCCCAGCAGCTGAGTGGATATGAGACCAACAGGTTATTATTGCACAGGCTGATCACCCAATGATTCTGTGGTTGCCTCACAAGCCCCTGGTGCCCACTTCTAGCAGCACCTCCTGAACCACTTGCTCCCAGTGCCCTACCTATGGTCACCACAGAACTGTGTGGGCAGTTCATGGCCAGTCTGCAGGAGCTACCTGGGAGGTTCCTGGCAGCCCTTGTCTCATGCCTCCTTTTCATAAGCTTCATCAGAGCTATACAAAGAGTAATGGAATATCCTTATCGGGGACTTGGGGTGAGTGATGCTCCCTTTCCAGCAGGCTCTGTTTCACTTGGCATGGTGTTTTGAAGATCTTTCTGCATGTTTTGTGAATGATGGTGGTTTGGAGGCTCCACTAAAAGAAATACTAGTATTGTGTGGATGCTTCCCTCAGCTAATATTGTTGGAAGGACTTTGTGCTGCTTGAGGTGATGTTTTCTCATGGTGTTCTGGCTGTTGCAGTGCCTGCTAGAAATGATCCTCCAGGCTTTTTTAAATTTTAAAGAAGTTTCATTCGGGGTTTTTGGGCAAAGTTTTAGATTTATTTTTTTTTCTTCAAACCAGCAAGTTTACCCGTGAACCTCTTCATCCTCCATAGCCCTTCCTTCATGGCATTCACATATGGTATCTCAGCAGGGGTGTACAGGACAGTCACATCTGCATTTTGCAGGCACTTGGAATCGAACCCTGGTGTTCTTGGAGGCTATTCCATCTTTAAACTGCCCGTTTTTATCTTTTCTAACACACCAGACTAAAAGCCCAAAGCAAAACTCATCTCAGTGCTCAGCATTCAGCTACTGACCTGAGCTCTTGCCCCCCCTCCCCTCCCCAAGCAGGGCAGGAGGGGCTGCAGGACACCAGAGAAGGGTCGGGAGTGGGTAAGTGCTGTCCATGTGTCCCTTTGCCTCCTGCCCAGAAGAGGAGGAGGGGGAAGGAAAGGATCCCTGCTCCAGCACAGCAGCCATTTTAAGCTGCTTCTTGCACAGCTGGAAATCATTGCGATAGCATCAGCTGCCAAGGGGAGTGAGGAGATCTGGCAGGATTTGGATGGAAAGAGGTAGCAGCTAAATCATTTGTGAATAGCAAGTGCTTCAAAGACATAGCGAGGGGCCCTGGCTCACAGGCGGGTGCCAGCGGGGGTCCTGCTGCCCCTTGCTTCACGTGGCCATTGTGCCCAGTCCCACAGTGGGGCTGAGCAGGACCCAGCCCCAACCCCACGGTGGCACCTCAGAGGACACAAGGCTCTGTGTGGTGTGAAGGGCATCTGCAGGTCTTGAGTTGCTCCTGTGGTTTGTTGCCTCACCAGCATGTCCCCAGGCACAGGCAGCTGGAACACCTTACAATGGGGGTGGATCTATTATTAAGGAAATATGTGCTCTGTAATCCTACCACAAAAAACCTCCACAAAGCAAGAATGGCAAGTATACAATCTATTCCTCTCCAAATTAATTGCTATTATTTTGATTAAAACACATTATCATATAAATATTTGATTAAGACTGCGATTAAATCTTTCTTGCTCGTGAACTGTGACAACTTTAAAGTCTAACCTTTTATAGCTTGGCACCACATCATTATTTTGCTCATTAGCTACGTTTAATAATTCGATCTCATAATACACTTTGCCATTTGGAACCTGCCTTTGTGTGCCAAGTTCAAATCGATGCTGTTAGTTATTTGTGCCACTGCAGATAATTAAACAAAAATTAAAAGCAATTTAACCTCGCAGTCTGGCTTTGGTAGATGAGTGTTTGAGAAAGGGAGTGGATCACAGAGCACAAGTCAACAGGGATTCTTCTGCTGTTGGCTGTGTTGGAGCAAAGCTGGCCAGAAGCTCAGGTGTGGGAAGGCGGAGGTGTCTCTGGGTTGGGCAGGGAAGTTCCAATAATTCAGAAAGTCCCTTTCCACCACGTAAAGCTGTTGGCATCACAAACAGAGCAGGCAAACTTTGTATGGGCTCTTATAATTGACATCATAAATTAAATTGGTGAGCAGTTGGGTTTTTAGAGAGGAAGCAGGCCAGTTCCAGCTGAGGCTGCCGAGGGGTCACCTCCAGGACACATCTCCCCCGGGGTCGAGGGTGCTGCCATCCTGCCCTGGCTCCTTCAGCCGGCTCCAAGTTATTACTTTTGGATAGCATGGCACACTGTGGGCTCCTCCTCTCACTCGGCAGGATCAGGCCCCTGCAGGCTGGCTAGAGGCAGAAGTATGCCTCTGTCTCTCCCAGCACACTCCAAACAGCCGGAGCCCACTTTCCTAATTTAAACCGCACACAAAAGCTTGCCTTACATGGTCACGAATGCTATTTTTAGGTTTGCCAATTAATCCAGCTCCGTTTGAGCTGGATTAGTAATCACATACCCCCTTAATTATAGGTGTATAAACTCCAGACTGGCAGCTGTTTTGACATTCTCAGCTGGGAAATTTGCCCTAAACAGCCGCCCCCCTCCCCGAGCTGCGGCAGGATTGCGGGCGCAGGGCTGCCTGCCTTCGTGCCCATCTGCTGCAATGGCACCGCGCCTGCTCAGCGCGCTTGGACGCCTGCCCTGGGACACAGGTGCCAGGCAGCAATGAGCTGAGATGGGCAGCCTCCTTCTTTCTTCTTTCTCCTTTTTTTTACTGGCTTTTTTTTTTTCTTCTTCTTCTTCACTCCCTGCAGGAAAATCTCCCCTGTATCCCCCAGGCCTTTTCTTTCTGCCGAAGACATCTGCCAGGAATGAGAAGGGACCCACACGGTGCTCCTGTGGTGAGGTCTCCATTAGGGGCAGTGAAAAGTGCCTACCCCACACAATGGGCAATGGGACCAGCTCTTGACCCTGCTGTGTGCTGAGCCCCTGTGCAGGGCTGCCAGCCTGGCACAGCTCAAGCTCCCCATGCCCAGAAGTGCCAGCGCATGAGGAGCTGCCCACGGCAACTCTCTGTGTGCCCATGGCTAACAGGGGAGGCTGTGCCATAGGGCTGCTCTGCAATCCCCAACCATGTAGAAGCAATTCTGGGACCATGGGTGACCTTCCCAGCTGCTGTTCTGGGTGCTTAAAAGGTGAGATGCTGCCCTGCTCCTGGCGAGGGCTTCTCTCTGGGGAAGGGGAAATCTGAGTGAGGAGCTGCCTCATTTATTTTCATGTGGATGAGAGAGATTTTAAAGATGAACACCCATAGTACTGCCCATTTATAACACTGCCAGTGCTGCTGAATGGTGGGTTCCTGGTGAGAGCCTGTTGTGACTTAAAGCAAAGAGAGGAAAAAGCAAATTTCAGAGAAAGTTCTATGGGGACTCTCCCTGGGACAAGGCTGTATCCAACACAGAAGAAAGAGCTGTGCTCAGGAACCAAGGACCACCCTGTGGCATTTCCAAAGGCCTCATGTGCTGGGGCAGAGGCAGGGCTGGGTGGTCAGACCCTGCATTACCAAGTCCTGAGTCCCAAGTGCCACCCCGAGGATTCGCGCCCGAGGCAGCTGTTGCAGCATCACTGCTAATTGTGGCTCCTGGCCCGTGGCAACTGGGGAAGGTTTGTGGCTGAACCATACCTGAGCTGTGAGCTCATTCCCCAGAAGCACTGGTGAAGCATCATTCCCCATGGGACGGTCCCTGCCTGTCCTGCTCCCACTTGCCATGGGTTTAATGACTGGTAGTCATCTTGTTTCTTATCTTCTTTAATGGTAGCTGGAGGTTTGACAGTAGCTGGAATGAATGCTGTTTGATCTTAACAAATACTATTATTTTTTGATTTAGTCTAATATTAAATGCTTTTGAGTCTGGGGAACAAAGTGCTCTGCTCACTTGAGCTCCATGACACTTCCCACCCTTCATTTTATGGCAGCATCAGTAACACCTGACAGTTTTGTGCCGCTTTCCTGACACCCTCACTGCACCTCTTAGATCCATTTTAATTTAGTGCTCCCTGAATAAGCTCTCTAGGATACCCATGACTGGACCTGAGACTCTCCCTGCTGAGAACAGCACCCCAGGTCTGTCTCTATCAGGAGCTTGTCATCTAGCCCCCAGCAGAGGTGGTGACTCCCAAGCTGAGCAGTGGCCCCTGACTCTGCCACCTGCATCTGCTCACACACCCCCAGACAAATACTTTTCTTGGCAGGCAGCTAAAACATCCCCTTGCGGGAGAAAAGTCAACCCTTTCTATAACCTGCTTGAGTCACTCCATGCCCCTCTTACTTTTGTTTAAGTCTAGCACACTGAAGCTCATGGGACAGATCACTGACCAGGCACAGGCACCTGGAGTAGCTTTCCATTGGAGCTTCAGCCATAGACATCTACTCTGTACTGATGTTTGTTATTGTACAGATGGGCAGCGCTGTGCTTGCAGAGGGAGAGGTTAATGTTGTGTCAGTATGTCCAGCCTTTGCTTCCTGGCAACGGTCTTCCTGGGCACAAG
>VYZU01053121.1:1366-12569 GCA_013401355.1 Ceyx cyanopectus | reverse complement strand
AGCAGGGAGGTGATTGTACCCCTGTACTCGGCACTGGTGAGGCCTCACCTTGAGCACTGTGTCCAGTTTTGGGCCCCTCATTACAGGAAGTATGTTGAGATACTGGAAGGGGTTCAGAGAAGGGCAAGAAAGCTGGTGAAAGGTCTGGAGAGTTTCTCCTATGAGGATAGGCTGAGGGAGCTGGGATTGTTTAGTCTGGAGAAGAGGAGGCTCAGGGGGGACCTTATTGCTCTCTACAACTACCTGAAGGGAAGTTATAGGGAGGTGGGGGTCGACCTCTTCTCCCAAGTTAAAAATGTCAGGGCGAGGGGCAACGGCTTCAAGTTGTGCCGAGGGAAATTTAGGTTAGATATCAGAAAGAATTTCTTTACAGAGAGGGTGGTTAGGCATTGGAATGGGCTGCCCAGGGAGGTGGTGGAGTCCCCATCCCTGGAGGTGTTTAAAAACCATGTGGATGTGGTGCTGGGGGACATGGTTTAGGGACCCTGGCAGTGTAGGGTTAATGGCTGGACTTGATGATCTTGAAGGTCTCTTTCAGCCAAATCATTCTGTGATTCTGTGATTTTAGAATTTGGAACTCAACCTTGAAGGATTTAGTATATCAAAGGATGTGTATCTGAAGATATTTTCAGAGAGTCACCTGAGAAAGTCTGGTGCTAAGTGCTTCAAAACATAGTATGGCTCTGCAGCCTGTGAGTTGAACATGAATGAAGTCTGGGAAAGGATGCTGAAGAAGTATTATGTATGCTTGTCCTGTTCTATAATTCTCTGTCCATCTGGTTATAGCCACTACAGAAGTGTAAGATACTGTGATGGTTTGTGGTGGTTTGACCTTGTCTGGATTCCAGGTGTGCACCAAGTTGCTGTATTGCTCACTCCCTTCCCCACCCCCCTGAGCTGGACCAGAGGGAAGAATATAAGATTAAACTCATGAGTTAAGACAAACGCAGTTTAATGAAAAGCAAAGCAAGGCTGTGTGCATGGAAGCAAAAGCAAATGAGACTTACTCTCTACTTCCCATCAACAGGTGATGTCTGACTCCTTTCTGGGAAGCAGGGCTCCAAACGTGTAGTGTTTGCTCTGGAGGACAAGGCAATGCTCCTCCTTTTGCTAGTTTTTATAGTTAAGCTGATGTCATATGCTATGGAATATCCTTTTGGTTAGAAAATGTTGGAAAACCAGCCCTGGTGCTGGACGACCCCTGCCCAGCAGCAGCCACAGCATGGGTGTGTTACCAGCAAAGCACAGCACTTTGAGGGCTGCTGTGTGGAAAACTAATTCCAGCACAGTCAGAGCCAATACATTTACCTAGTCATCGATTAGTTTATTATGTAAAATGGTGAGAGCTACAGAGGGACTGGGGAAAGTAAAATGTAAAGGAGTGGTGTGCAGTGGGCTTTTAATTTATTTAAACAGAGTTCGAAAAGAAGTTAGGTGTTGGTACAGCACATGGTCCTATGTGTGCTATTGGTTTTCTATGTTCCTAGCCCAGTCCTACTCTGTCTGTTTGAAGAACAGCACTACTTGAGTGTTTGAGGTTTGTTTTTTGTTTTTGTTTTTGTTTTTTACTGTTGCCATACTTGTTAAGTACTTTCCTTTCTGGTCATTTACTCATTGTCTAAAGATGAAATACGACTTTTGGCAGCTGTTGATGATTTGGTTGTGGATTTGTTGTCTTTGTGGTGTTTTGGATTTTTTTGTTTATTTTGCACTAGCATCATAACACGTTGAAAATATTTTGTTGTTCTCTCCTGTGTATTTTCAGGCATGACTTTCCTGAGCTGCAGGCTGTGGAAATTAGTTGGCTGAAATATTTCCATGCTTTTAAATTTTTATGTGCTCCACCTAATGATCTGCTATTGGACAAAAGAGGTCTTATGTTAACGAGGCTCTTTCTCCACCTTCCATCAAAACATAACTGTTACTAATTACGCAATTGATTTGTTTTTATTTTTTACTAAAACTGTATAACTTTCAGACATCCTGAATTGGAGAAGGCTTTTTTCCACTGGGTTTGGTGCATAAAATAAAGGAGATAAACTATTCATAGCTTTGGTGTTTAGCTTAAGGCACTAAAACATGTTTTTTCGTATTTCTGTAGAGCTAAAGTTGGATCTTCCAGACTGCCTTTTTTCGTGTATTCAATCTTATGGCAGCTCCCTCTGGTGGACTTCTCTAATGTTACATTGTAAATACGTTTCTCAGTGTTTTGGGAAGAGGTATAAACTGCTTTTAATAACCCTGACAGTGCTTACTCTGAAAACCTGGATCTGCTTCATACTTTCTCTATTAATTCCGGTGTTAATTTACAGAAACTGTACACTCTCATCAACTTTGCATGCAACTGTAGTTGCCAGTCTTCAGGCAACTAAACTGCACTGTGAACATAAGGACTCGTTCTGTTTTAGCATGTGAAGGCCTACTACAGTTTTGCACTGATAGATAAGGAATAGAGTGAAGTTCAGAGGCTTAAAAATTATTTAATTCTAGATTTCCTCCTTCCTCACCACTGAAGCCATATCCAAGGAGACCTTCTTGTGGAAAGGAAGTAATTAAATTTCCAGACTGGAATGAACCAAAGGCTGGCACTTCCCAAGAGCACATCCCAGTGAAATCAGTCACAATGGTAAGATACACAGTTTTCATTTCCCCATACATAAGCGTATTTGGGAAGCAAAAGTAAACAAACCATCTTTTTGTTGTGGCCAGAGTACTTATAAAATAAGATGCAAAATACTTTTATTTTAAACTTGTGTGAAGTTTTTCATAAAGATTTGCTGGGTATGTTGGCTTTGAGTATTCTTTCTGCTACAGATTATGATGTCTCTGCTTTATGTATTGTTATCATGGCGCACTAGATCTGATGTGTGTCTTCAGCTGTAGCTATTTGCTTTTACTTTTTTCATGTGTAGAACCTGCTAATGAACTTAATGATTAGTTATCATTATGTGCTGAACAAGGATGAAAATTAGTCATTGATATCTAATATAATTCTCCAATAATTTTTCCATAAGCAGGTGTTTAGAGTGGTAGTTGAAAGCAAGTTGAATTGACCAGAGGTTCTGAGTATGGGGCTAGAGGCCACTGAACTTTAATGGCTGTTCAGACACACAATTTTTCAGCTGTGGGCAAGTTACATAACCGAGAAAAGAGGCTACCTGTCTGAGAAACCTGCACACTCACTTGCATCCTAGAAACTTTACTGGAATTTAGGAATATTTAAAATACTTGTAATAGCATGTATGCCATACGTAATAGAACTGTTTTGTGCTGCTTAACACTTGAAAAGCCACCAGTTGATGCGAAGTGCTTTTTCTGATTCCAGAACTCTGAGATGTGGTACAAGAGACACAGTATAGCTATAGGGGAAGTACCAGCATGCAAACTTGTGTTCCGCAGGGAGCTAACACAAGCAAATATAGAAGGCATATGGAAATCAATGACTTTGACACAGTAAGTGTACTTGTAAGTCATTTGCTGTTAAGACTGTGCGGTAGGTAATTGTCTTGGCTGTAATGCTTGTTAATTTTACCCACTCACTTTTCATCACTACCATAGCTGTAGTGGCTAGACTATCGATACCATTTGCTATTTGGCTAACAAATTCAGCAGATAGTTTTCAAATAAACGTTATTTCGCTTAATACCTTTTTACTTTTTCCTCTTGTGTTATACAAGTCCTTTTTCTGTGTGGGCTTTGGCTTGCTTAATCCCTTTTTCCTTAGACTTTGTCTTGTTGCCATGAGAGAGAAGCCCATCTGTAGAAGTGTGACACTGTGAAACCTTTCAATGACAAGTGCAATACTTTTAAAGGATAAGAAATGAAGCATGTAATTGAGTGAAAAAGGCTTTGAGGTTCAAGTATTTACTGTTTCCAAAAGGAATATCCTCTCTGAAGGTAAAAGCATTGCTTTAGACTATTTATACAGAAGGAAAAAAGTAATACATAATAGCTTTTTTTTTACAGTAGAGGCTTTAATAATTATTACTTTCATCTAAACCTAGCATATATTATCTCCATGTAGTAGACCTGATGCCAAAGTGAGCGGGGTCAGTGCCAACATGATCTACAGTGGAGTGATCTATTGTGATGCACAGGGGGATTTCCTCAACCAGTGAAACCTGAGGAGAACAGAGACCTGGCAGGGACCTGCAGCTCATAAGACAGCAGTTGCTGTGACCTGAGGGGTCCAGGAGCAATGGTGACCAACAGCACCCCCGAAGCCCCTGTGGAACACTAGCTACCAGAAGCTCTGCAAACAGGGTGTGGCACAGAAGGAGGGCACTGTAGCTCTGCCAGCTGATCTAGTGAGCAATGGTATATACGCAGCAGAACCCATAACCTCTCTCAGGTCTGTGCAACTGCCCAGACAGAGCTTTGAGGTGAATTTGCTGCCACCCCAGTGTTGGCCTGCAGGGTGTGCAGCCCTGAAATGCTCCTGTGCCAGCATGGGCCAGGAGCAGTGAACACCTGTGGAGGAGGTGAGCCCATGGGGACAAGCTCCTCTGCTTAGTGACAGAGCTCCAGGAGGAAGTAAATAGGGTGAGGACTCAGGGAGTCTGAGATGGTCTGCTGGAATACCACCCTACCTTCCTGGGACAGACCTATAAGGCAGACAGGAGACATGGTATGTGGGTTCCCTGTCCTTTCTTTACCTGGCTGAACAGAGATTTAGGGAATAGCAGGCAATGGCAACAAATTCCTATCTAGTGCAGTAAGTGTATCTCCTCTACAACTGCTCCACCTTCCCAGGTGCTTTCGCATAATAGCTATGGGTTTGGCAAATTGTTATAGGAGACCCTCTTCTGAGAGGAATAGAGGGCCCAATATGCAGACTGGACCCACTTCTTAGGGAATTCTCCCCCTCCTTTGGGAATCAGTTAAAGATGTACCCTGGCATAGCCCTCAGATTATCTGGTTTTAGGGGTTTCGTTTTGTTTTGTTTTCATTTAGGCAGTGATGAAGTTGCAACAAGAAGGGCAATCAAGTGACATCAGGACCTTGGGACAACTGGTTAAGGGATGAGGAGCACAAATCATGTTCTTCTGTATCATTCCAATTTCAGGAAATGGTGATGGAAGAAACAGGAAAACCTAGCTCTGAGACTGGTGTTATTGGCAGAATTTGGGGATTTTTAGTCACAAGTTGGTCTATAAGACATCAGACCTGTTGCCAACAGATAAGTTACACACCTACCTTAAAGTGGGGAAAAGGACTTTTGTACAGGGGTCATTAGAAGAGCTTTACACAATATTTGAAGAGGGAAAGAAGTAAAAACAGGCTTCCTAGAGATAAACTTGGGGGTGGCAGGTCAATATTTGAGGAATGTTGTGCTGATGAGGTCCTTCAGTCTGCTCCACAGTGTGCTAAGTACACTGGTGTGCATTTGAAATGTTGTTGTACTAATGTGCCCAGCAGGAGGAGCTAGAAGCTTTAGCTACATCATTGGCTTAAGCAAAATGTGGTGGGATTAACCCTGTCACTGGAATACAATGGTGGATGCTTATAGGCTCTATAGGCTCTTCAGGAAGGATGGGCAGGGCAGGTGAGGTGCAGGGTGGCAGCCCTGTATATAAGGGGGGGTTTGAATTTTATTATCATTGAAGTTGGTGGTGATCTGATAGAGAACCTCTGGGATGAAGGGGAAAGCAATTAAAGCTGATGTTGTGGGATTCTGCTGACCCTCCAGCCAAACCCACAAAATCTATTAATGATTCTACAATGAATTAAAGGTTATCTCTAGATCAACCACCCTTGATCTTATAGGTGATTTTAACTTCCCAGATGTCAACAGGGAGTATCATACAGCAGACACAAGCAGGTCCATTAAATTTCTGAAGCATTATGAAGATTACTTCTTAGTGCAGATACTAAGGGAGCTGACTAGGAAAGATGTCCTCCTAGATTTATTTTTTGTTTGTAAACAAAGAGGGACTTTTGGGCAAAGTGGTGGTTGATATCTGTCATGTCACAGTGACCACAAAATAGTTGAGTTTCAAATCACTGGTGATAGCAGAAAATCTGCCAGCACAACACTGACCCTGGATATGGAAAAAGCAGACTTCAGGCTACTTGAGGAGCTAGTTGGGCAGGTTGCCTAGTAAGGTATTTGACCCATGAATGCTGGCTACTTCTGAAGAGCCATGTCTTAAGAGAACAAAGAGCAGGCAATGTCAAAGTGTTAGAAGTCAGGAAAGCAGGGCTGAAGGCCAGATTGGTTAAGTAGAGATCCTCTTTTAGAGCTTATGTGGAAGTGGAAAGTGTACAGACCTTAGAAGCAAGAGTCGGCAACATGGGAGGACTGCAGAGATGCTGTTTGCCTTTACAGGAAGAAAATTTGTACAGCCAGTGCTTGAATAGAGTTCAAGCTGGTAAGTGCTTTGAAGAACAACAAAAAAGGCTTTTTAAAACATGGTAGCAGCAAAAGGAGAATCAAAGATAATATTGGTCCATCGCTTGATGCAAATTTCCACCTCACAAAAAGAGACATAGACAAAGTGGAGATGTTCAGGGGACCTCTTTCCATTATTTTTCAACAGCTGGGAGTTCCAAGAGGTCACAGTCAACTGGAACTTGGAAAATGTGCCAGTTTTCAGGAAGGGTAGGAAAACCCTGGTAATGACCTGTCAGTTTCACTTCAGTGCCTGATTATCACAGAATTATGGGGAAGGCTATTCTGAGAGTGACTGAAAAGCATTTGAGAGACAGTGCAGTCATTGGTCATAGCTAGCATGGGTTCACAAGGGGGAAGTTCTGCCTAACCAAGCCTTGTCATTATTTCATTTAATGACAAGGTCACCTGTCTAGATCACCAAGGGAAGACAGTAGATATAGTTGTTTGGAATTTTAGCAAAGCTCTTGATACCATCTTTCACAGTATCCTGATGGACAGAATGTTCAGCACACAGCCAGACAAGTCCATGATATGTTGGGTAAGCAGCTGGATGACAGGTCAGGCTCAAAAGGCTGGAATAAATGGGTTACATCATGCTGGCAGCCAGTCACCAGTGGGGTTCCTCAGGGCTCAATTTTAGGGTCTGTCCTCTTCAATGTTCTTACAATTGTAAGAATAAAATATATGTTAAGTAAATTAGCCAGTGGTACAAAACTAGGAGGGTCTGTGGACTCCCTTGAGGTTTTACGGGGACATCTGGATAGACTGGAGCTGGGCAGTGATCAACTATATGAAATTTAACGAGAGCAAGTGTCAGGTTCTGCACTATGGGGAACGATGGGAAACCATTAGAGTGTGTCCAGAGGGTGACCAAGGTGGTGAAAGGCCTTGAAGGCAAGGCTTAGGAGGAATTGTTGAGGTCACTTGGCTTGTTTAGCTTGGAGAAGAGGAGAAGGCTGAGGGCTGACCTCACCACAGCCTACAATTTTCTCAAGGGAGACACCAGAAGGGGAGGTGCTTATCTCCTCTCTCTCATGGCCAGACACAGGACATGATTAAATGGAATAATTAAAGAGTTGCATCAGAGTGAGTTCAGGTTTGACATTAGGAAAAGTCTTCACTGAAAGAAGGTGGTGAGTCACTGGAATAGGCTCCCTAGGTAAGTGGTCACAGAACCAAGCCTGACAGAATTCAAGAAGCACTTGGACAATGGTCTTGGTCATGTGGTTTAGCTTTTGGTAGTCCTGTGAGGACCAGGATCCTTATGGGTCCTTTCCAGCTTGAAAAATTAAATTAATCTATAAAATGGAGAGGTCTCTCATGATCATATCCTTATGTGGCCTTTTTCAGATTAGATGGTGTATGAACTATATGTTTGTTTATTTTTACAGGTTACAAAAGGTCTTGGGTTTGGATTCTCTAGATGAAGTGCTAGACACAAAACTTGTGAATTCAAAGCATATAGTCCAAAATGCATACAATGTCAATAAGCAGGGCATTGTCACTTTAGAAGATAAATCAAGTAAGTACTTTCAAAGTTTAAAATTTTTGTACTGTAGTTTACTAGAGCAAAACATATTTCTAGTCTATACTAACATGTATAGACTAGAAATAACTAACTAGTATCTTTATATTTGTATCACCACATACTAGAGTTTTTACAAAGTGTGCTATTGTTATAATCTGACATTCCAATGGTAAGAATCGCTTTTTATTCCACAATAGCTCTTAAACATATTCCTGCTTTAGAAGAGGGGTTGAAAGATGGAGATGAAAGAGCAGCAGCTTTTCACTTATAGGGATATTACTCACTTCAAGATGCCTTTGTCATTCTAGACCTTACCTGCCTGAACTGAAGCCTTTACATGAAGGAAAGGTGTATTATAAATTGGGAAGAATAAAAATGTGCAGAGATGTTTAAAATTTCTCAGTTTTGAGTTTTCAGTCAAGGTGTTTTGAATCTAGTACTTAGTTTAAAACTGCTTTGCACATCAGAAAGGAAGTAAAGCATCTTTGCTGCTGTGATACACCATTGGTAGTGTTATTGTGGTTGTATTTTCCACAAGATTTGTAGAGCAAATGTGAGATAGGTTCCAATCTCATATTTCAATCTTTATTTGTGAATGAAACCTCCTTCAGAGAATGTACATACTCCTTTTAAGGGCAATTGAAGTACATCAACTTATTAATGTCCTCTTTGCAGTAATGACGTATGTATGAGTTCTTTTCAGCATCTTCAGTGCAAAGCAGACACTTGTCTGTAATGCACTAAGGAGGGTGTAGCTTGAACTGATTTGTCTGATTTTGCAGGACAGCTTAAGGATTTGCTGTATGATCCATTTTGTTGATTAAGATGTAAGAGCAGTGGGCATAAGGGGCTGATAATGAGTACTGGAGATACTAAATTATAGAAATAATTCAAGGTAAATCCTACATTAAAGTGTAGCCTGCCTTTGCAACCAGTGAATCTATTACATAGGTAGAAGTTCTTTAAGAATATTCAGCTTTGCTTTTGTAGAGTTTAACGTTTTTATCCATTTTTTTCCCCCCCTCTCCTTTTCTGTCAATTTCTCCCCTGTGCAGAGGAGCTACCTCATTGGATATTGTCAGCAATGAAATGTCTAGCAAATTGTAAGTAAACCCCAAACCAACCACCCTCATAAAAATCAGTTGAACTGTCTGTGACTTCGTTGCTTTATCANGGACTACTTTGGCCAGATGAAAGAACCTCTTCTCACATTTCATTTTTTTGATGTTTTTGTTAGTGTGTTAGGCAAGTAGTTTGAAATGTTATTAAAAAAAAAAATGTTTTGAATTAATTGGATATAAATTAATTCTAGGAAAATCATATAATCTCATTTCTTTGGGACCTGTCAAATTTAAATATAAACTTTTTCTATTTAGAATTACTTCATATCACAGGGTGATATTTTACTCTTGTCTCTGACCACATGAGTTCAAAAGTCTTCCATTACTTGTCTTTGTAAGTTCTAAAAACTTCTACCACACCTAGAAGATGGATTTTAAGAGTGTGACCATGAGCCAGCAGTATGTCCTTGTGTCAAAGACCACCAATAGCATCCTTAGTTGCATTAAAAGCATTGCCAGCAGGTTGATGAAGGTCTCTCCTCCTCATTAATCAGTTATTAAGTGGGGACACAAAAATTAATTAGGGCTTGGAGCACCTGTAAAAAGGAGAGAGACTAAGAGCAGGGACTATTCAGCCTGGAGAAAGCTCAGGGAAGGTCATCTTAATGTGTATAAAAGACTGATATGGGAGGAGTAGAAAAAAGAGACAGACTTCTATCAGTGATAACCAATAACAGAATAATGGGCATGAACAGAAAAACAGGAAACTTCATCTATACATAGAAAAATAGCCGCTTTTTTATTAGAAGACGTTGAAACATGGGAAGAGGTCCAGAGAGGCTGTGGAATCTCCATCTTTGGAGATATTCAAAACTTGTTTGGACATAGCCTTGAGTATCTTGCTGTGGATGACCCTACTTTGAGCAGATGGATAGGTCTAGAAATCGTCCAGAGATCCCTTCCAGCCTCAATAATGTTACAGAAAAAATAAACAACTGTATTTCTTTATCATCTTCCTTGTTGCTTTTCTAAGAGAAATTGCCGTTAAACTTCAGTCATGCTGGCATTTTTCTCTTCTGTTTTTTTCTGATACTAATGCCATTTAGGCAAATGTGTAGTAGATGCTTCCTCCACTAAGTCTTAGAAACCCAAGAGAAAGACAACGTTTTGGTGGTAAGACCTCTTTATAGGTACCTAAACTACTATCAGGTTCTACCATACCTGTTCAGTCGTCAAATATCTGTGCGATACTCACATTCTGGGTTTTCTCAACAGTTTGTCAGTAAACTATTATGTCCCTCATACCTATAGATGACTGAGTTTTGTCATAGCTGTTACTGAAGGAGAAGCACATGTTTTATTTAGACTCTTTGTTGTCCCAAATTTAACTTTATGTGGCTGCTACATCTGCCATACTTGATAGGTGGGGGTTATAAGAGAGCAAAGGATGAACCAAGACTTTGTAGTTTTTGTCCACTAATACTCAAGTGTTGTTGGTTATGGTTATTTATATCTTTCAATGCATCGTAAGGAAATCTTGTAAATACTTCTACAAGGATCCCCAGTTCTAGTAGGTATAGCTTGCTAGACTCTTTGGGGGAGTGGAGTTCTAAGGCAGCCTTGAATGAGTAGGAAAGGATTTTGGGGGTAGGATACAGATTTAGAAATGTTATGGAAATACAGAATTGAAAAATGTTGCTCCATCTCCTGATCTTTTATAAAACAGCTCTGCTGCAAAAACATAGAAAAGCCATAGAAGCTCTTCAGATATCTTGTCTCCTGCTGCCACCAGAAAATCGAAAAAGACTGCAGCTTTTGGTGAGGATGATGGCAAGAATGAGTTGTAACAAAGATTTGCCACCTCTTTCTGAATCAGTGAAGACCAGAACCCTGGTATGTATAGTGTAAGGCAAAAGGTCTAGATAAGGTTTTTGGAATAGCACAGATAAAAGATTATTACTGAGGAGTTTGCATAAGATACAATTTGCTTGCCTGAAGAACAGTTCATCAGTTCATCTATTCTAGCTATGTAAAAACTACTGTGAGTTTTAATAAACTTATAAAAATAAATTTGCTCAGTTCTGAGCAAATGAACTGGTCTGAGCAAATGAAGTGGCTCAGAATTTGGAGTTCTTATTTTTCAAAGTTCAATTGCCATTGATTTCCGTATTAACCAAAAAAAACCAAACCAACAAAAAAACCCAAACAAACAAAAAAACC